>DWDT01000300.1:0-22880 GCA_018245595.1 Microceris scylla
TGTGCAGGTTTCCTCACGATGTTTTCCTTCACCGTTAGCAAGTGATATTTAAATTTAAATTTAAAACGCACTTTTGTTAAGAGGTGCGCACCATGGGTTTGAACCCGGCACCCTCGGAGTGAGGGGCTGAATTCTTAACCACTAGGCTATCACTGCTTTATTATACAATTTTAATCATCGTTAATAAAACATAATATTTCGATACTGAAACAGAATAAATGGTTGCAATTCCAGGAAGCCGACTATCCCAATGTATTTTAAGGCTCATTTTTTACATAAATCGTAAGTAATAACAATTGGTGTTTAGTAGTATTTGATGTGGTCCATGCCTTTTCAAATGTGATCTGTAGAAAGTGCGTAAGTATTGAGTTCAAAAATCGGCTAATATTGTGACGTTAAAATAGTCTTTCAAACCAGACACGATGTTGTAGTTTGTAAGAATAGTTGATGCTACCTTTGCCATTGGTATCTTAAAATTATCCTTCAGTATTAACTGCACGGGAAATTATATTAAGAGTCTCTGTGAACTATTATGTGAAACATCTCTGATTTATAATATTGATTCGCTAATCAATCTGTCTTCGAACTGGGTTTTTACACTATTGAAAATATGTCGAAAAAATTTGTAAAAGCAGCTGATATCTTATAGCTGTTCATATATATTGGTTTAGTAATAAAAATGTTTTCTACCGGTTTTATTAGGAAAAACATCGCACTTGAAAAGGTGTTCCAAATTTCACTGTTGGCTGTACTTACTCTTATTTGCCTATCGCTTAGTAGAATAAACTTTTATCAGTGTACAAAGAGAAACACCATTATATTTTCTTTGACGTATACGCCTAAATTTTTACTTTTATTTTGTTAAACGAATTGGTGAAACGAATTTTTATTTCGACGAATAGGTATACAACTTTATTTTCTGGTGTCTTTGTTCTGTGTACTGCAATACCTGTATTTACAACCATTTTTTCTACTTCATCTTCAGTAGTAGAAGAGCATGTGGTTTTCGAGGCAGTTTAGTTTTACTTATATTACCTATTGACAAGCTTTTTTACGATTTCTTTATCACGATAAATAATACCGCACCGTCAACATTGTCGATAGACGACATACCGTAACGATTGGGTATTTACCCTTTTACGGTTCACAGAAACGGTTTTCGTATATGGTTTACTTTATGGTCCTTTAACACTTTTATCATTAATTACATTTGCACACGAAAATCGTTTTAGTAAATTATAAAAAAGCAAATGAGCCCGTATCGCATCGGCGCCGCACGAATCCCTCGGGGAGAGTCGCTCGTACAGGAGTTCGTCGCACCGTAAACCATTAAAGTGGCATGTGCTCACACATAGACACGAAGATGCGGCGAGGGTTAGCGAGGGACTGGTGTGGGGGCGCATAGCGTAGTGTTGAGTGATGACGCAGTGTTGCGGCTTGCAGGCGAGCGGCGGCGCGGGCGGCGCGGGCGGGGCGGCGGGCGCGGGGGTGGCGGCGAGCCACGCGCGCGCCGGCTCGGCGCCCGCGGCCGCGCCGCGCGCCGCCGCCTGCCGCGCCACCAGGTACCGCACTCTTTGCTTACTCCCTTTTCGCTTTGCACGCTCCTGACCCACCCTCGAGTAAGGTCAAAGGGTACTCGCGGTTTTTACTCGATCGAACGTAACAAGTCGTGCTTTTAAACTTTGTGTTCGTTTTCGAATCTCATGAATTCTCATTTATCTTATTGTACCTAGATGGTCATTCATATAGATATCACTGCCTATTTTATTAATCCAGTACGCAATCTTATTATGCATATTAAAATATTTATGTATTGTTATGTGGGAGGAGGGGGGATATTTAATATCGGTCTTGATCGTGATATCGCCAATCTTTAAACGTGATAGTCGTTGATACTGAGTTGAAGCATAAAACTTGTCTTTCCAGAACAAACACTTACCCTAAGCTGCCGGACAAGTTTCGCGTGCGGTCGCCGGAGCCCAACGCGTCCGCGACGTCGCCGTCGCCGCCCGCGCACCAGCCCGCCGAGGAGGAGGTCATCTACTTCTGACGAGCGAGGGACTCCGCAGACTGCCGCCTAGCTTAGCGTCTGCGACTTACTGGAATACCACCGGTACTCTGTTATAGTTCAAATTGACTTCGGCGTGCCACTCGGCTCCAGCCTGTGGACGCTTACTATTTAAAAATACTTTAAATTTACTTCAATGACCTCCGTCGACTACATGACCTGTTCGTATAATGAGATTTTGGTACATTCTAACACTACATTGACTACAGCGAAATGGTAATAATAATAACTATAGTATTAAATGCTTCTTATATTTTATAATAATGAAACACTGTCACTTCAATGATTCAACTTCGTAATCATTCACATATGTACGTCTCCAAGTCTGCTCTATTTATATGCGCATAGTATTCTTGGTCTAGTGAAACAAACGGTTATTGGTATATTATGATATATATTTTCCAAAGGTAGTCCTGGAATTTTACTATTATTTCGATTATGATCACGTTTTCCTTGCGTTATTTCTTGCAATTATTATTAAATTGTGAAAAATCTTACGCGTTGTCTGTTAAACTGACAGCATAAGATCGCAGTTAATTTGAATTGGGCACTCAAGTAGGCAGCTAAATGGATTGTAATGAATGGATCAAAAATAAAATTACTGTCCCCGAAAACGATTATTTCGGACATGTGGAAATAAATAGCAAGTAAAGCAGGCCTAGGTTTACTCACCGTATGGACAAAGATAGAGATATATACTATATCTGTCTTTGTTTGTTCTACATATACATATATTACATAGAGTGAGGTGCCTGTCTATTGCTATTCTATACATCGCTTTAAACTGGGAGGTTTTTTTTATACCATCACCAAAATGAACATTTTTATGTTCCCGATAGAGTACTTATATTGTTATTAACTATGGTCACAATCAAAAAACTGTTTCAAGGTTTACATATAATAAAAGTACGTATTGTCCGGTTAGTATTTCGGTCGATTAATAATAATGATCTAATATGTTTATATATTGGTCAGTCCAATGTTCAACTGACCGTTCGTCTTCCTTACATATCTTTAGTTTTACTTCTATTAAAATTAAATTAAAAATTATACAATATTTTGTTATTTATATATAAATATTTTATTAAGCATAAAGTTAATTGGCAACTCTTTATAAATTAATAATATACACAAATAATTGATATTTTTAATAATTTTCGTATTATCATGTAGTACTGGACGGTTCAGTAATATGATACAATGATCACTAGCTTCCGCTTACCGCTCTAGTCGCGATTTCCATAATAAGGCAGCTAAATGCATTGTATTCGTATATTGATTCGAAGCTCCGATACATTTATATTTTCCGATGAAAAGATAATTATTTAAAACATCTTGATAATTCTTCTATTCTATTATGATCGTTGAATCCCCAAATAATTCGTTCCTTAAATATACACAGAATATATTTATTACAGTATATACATATATACCATAACATATTACCAAATTGAAAATTACAGGACATGAAATGAGGATATTTAATGTAGTTGAATTCGTGGACGTTCTTTCTATAGCAAACACCGAAATATTGTAAATTTTTAGATGTTTAATAAAAGGTAAACAATCCAATGGAAAACTTACATACATCTTCCTCCACTCTTCCCATTGGTTATAGAAACTGACAAAGATGTCAAATTGTAGTATAATAACAATTTTATTCGATCTTGACTGCCTCGTTGGTCTAGTGGTCCTGGCTTCGAATCCCGGCTCGGGTACCTACTACTGGATTTTTTTAATTTAGTATTTCTAATAGTGACTCGTAGTCTAGTTCTGTATCCAACGTATGGCAATAGGCTCTTCACCATATATTCTATGGGACTTAAACATAATTGGTGAAACGTGGGAGTGTACTACACTCCTCTGCCTACCCCTTCTGGGATTACAGCCGTGATGTTTCGTTTATATTCTATCTTATTAGTAATGTATCAAACATTGTTCTTTATAACATTACTTTTTCATCAAGTAAAAATATTACATCGTCTGTCATAAATAAAATACCACTGCACTAACGCCCTACTCTCTACATGAAGTCGTTATACATAAAAAGTATAAGGAATTTAATAATGCATCTATTATATTTATCAGATTTCTATTGATAACTGTATGTACTCTCAGAAGGTCCATCTCAATACTACTAAACAGTCATTCACCGAATGAATGAGCGAATGAATGATTTTAAGTTATAGGTAGTATATATACATGACAGCATATTATCATGCCTACAATGTTATAATTGAAACAGTGATCGAAATTTAAAATCGAACATTTGTACATGAACATTAATGTATTTGTGTTTGGTTATCAATTGAGGGCAGGTTTGTTATTTTGCTTGTATTTTTTTATTTGATGATATTGTTGTATAGTGACTGGCATTAAGTAGAATGAATGTTAAAATTTTAACGTGACCTTTATATAGGTCGAAAACGAATTATGTAAATCTATAACGATACTTAACATGGATTATTAAGGTGTTGCATTTTCGTGTTAGGATATTTTTAAAAAAACAAAGTTTTAATCGTAGGAAAATATACTTACATACATGATAGCGGTCTATGTAGATGTTGTTGACATAGATGTTTGAGAATTATCTTGTAAATAAATGCATTTTATTGTTGACGATTGCAAAGTTTTTAACAGGTTTATTAAATTTATCTAATATATATATATGTGTGTGTGTGTGTATATATATATATATATACACACACACTTAAAGTTGTCACACAAATTTATCTGAGCATAGCAATGTAATATGTATTTTAAAAGTACTTTTTACTGTTGAGTATATTTTCAGATTCGTCTTCAAATAAAGTACTTGGTTACCTTTATGAAATAACTATTTACAATAAAATGAAAAGAAAATCGGTTTAAAAATATTTTTGCTATCTGAATGTTAAGAGTCAATGGTTAACACAGATATATGATATAAAAAGCAATAGGCACATTAATATACCACATGAAATAATCTTCACTTACATAACATATTACACATACATAATATATACTTTTAATGTATACTTCGTCATAGAGTTATTATAAATAGAGTAGGGGAGCCAGTCTAAAATGTGTCCATCGAACAAAAAGAGAAAGCAAATGAGGCTACCTATCTGTCTCTTTCTACTCGCGCACGCACAGGTAGCGCTAACGTGAGCATCATTATTTGAAAAACAAACTGTTCTTTTGCTGCGCATACGTCAATCATGAGATAGAGAGAGATAGATAGGATATCGTGATCGTTTCACTCTTTCTAACCGTCGGACGTTGCCGCTTACAGGCAGCCGCACGTCTTCTATACTCTATTCATAATACTACTACTCGTACGTCTAGGATATATTTTTGTATATGTATAAATGTATATTTAGACAGTTGATTTTCAAATATCCAGTAATGAAACCAACGAAATAAAAAATTTACTTTAGATACGTATGAAATTAATTTTGATAAAAATATTAGTTTAATCCAAGAAATATTGTGTAATATTTTTTCTGGACGACATGTAAACTTACTAGGATGTTATTGCCAAGAGCGAATAATAATGTACATATAGCAACTTTTAATTGAATTAGTGACGTCATTGCCGCGGAAAATGACATCATTTTAGTAATCCCGTTCGGTTTTTCTACCCAAGTAAAATATTATGATTTTAATATCGATTCATACAGTAACTATAAAGGCTGTTATATTTGTACTTGCAACATCTCCCTTTTATAATGTCACGTGCACCTATGTAAAACCTGCGCAGATGAGACAGAGAAAGAAAAGAAAGCCCGTCAAATGTGAAAAAAATGTCTAGCAAAACTTACCACGACTTCATTTTGAGAGAAAAAAGCACGCTCAGGTCTTCGCTCATCTGCGTAAGACCTTACAGTCACTCTACTGCCTATAATGAGTTATGTTAAAAGTCAGAAAGTTATCTTGTACTATTTTCTTGTAATATAAATATATTCACGAATTTTCCAATGTTTTAAATTATCGAATCGGAATTGATTATTAATAAAATTATATTTTTGATGCACGCAATTTCATAAGAATATACAGTAACGCACTTTTCGAGAAAAATATTTCTACACTGTTTTTAGGCGATCTTCTAACAAACCTATGTAAATATGTTCAAAAGTTACATATATAGTTATGAATTATTATATATAAATTAATGTCATAATAATTGCAATGTTATATTCAATTTTATCGCAGTTAATTGAGAGTGGCAATTGAATGTTTGTTATGTATAGAGAGTATTGTAATGAACTGTGATCAATGTGTCTCCACATCTAGTGAGGGAGAAAGAGAGAGAAACGGTAGTTCGCAATGGCATACAATTGCTAGTCTTATGCATTTATTCTTGCATCTGTCTGCAGATAATTTTTTAACCATATAAATGCAAAAGGTGATTTGAATTTTAAACGAATTGTGGATTTATTGTGTGTTAGCTGTGCCCGTGATCAAACGGTTTAAAATCTGTTTTTGTGACATTTAATTAATCGCTAATAAAGTGATTCATTTAACACAATCTATTTTATCGAATAGTGAAAGCTACGGCTTGAGATCGTTTCGATTAAACTACGTAACACCAAAATTCGGATTTGTAAATGTGGCATAATACGAGGTTGGTTGCACAGTATTTTGGTATACGAGGTATACGTGAGGTTGGTCGCACAGAATTTTAAAAATTGGCTATTAAGTTTAGTCACAAACTGCATTAAAAGGAATGATTAAAATTTGTAAACATTAAACAACGCATATAAAAATTATCTGCAAACAGCAGTTGTTTGGCTCACTTAGATAACTGTTATTACAAAACCTCATGAGACTATTTAAACTATTTTTCGTGCATTTACTGTAATCCTGTTAACTATTTAGTGTTTAGAAATGGTGATATTTTAACTACTGTCTTGTTTAGGACATCTTTTCATACTGAGCATATATATATATATATACGTAAATGTATATGTACCTAAATATATTAATGTTGACGTTTGAATGTGAATAAAAATATGTAAATTATCGTATTATTATGTCTAAAATTATTATTAAAATTATGCAAAGATTTCTATGTCTAATCGCAATTGTTTCGTGTAGAATATAGACAAACGCATCCGATGACATAGCGTGTAATTAAAAAAAATTGTCTATTGTTATTATTTTTAATCTGTGTTGTAAAGTCGGAGGCGCGCTTCCATCTCGGCTTCAACATGCGTGACAATAAACTGAAACCTATTTTTCTGAACGATTGTGACTTTCGAAAAATCTAGAATTGAACGTTTTGCACTATATCTACATTTTAAAAACACTTTAACAAGGTTATCGAAATATTCTTATACATATAATTAACACTATAATCACAGATTGCATTTCAGATGAAAATGCATTTAAATTTACAACTAGCAACACATAACTGTTACCTTGTACGATGCAAAGTTTTCTCGCACGTTGGGTATTTTTGCTATTAGTTGTAAGTGTATTGTTGCATTTAACTAAGTCATGTGACCGAAATATGTTTATATTTTTGAAGAGTTAAATGTTAAATCAAAACAATAATTGTATATTTTTGAATTATAACGGACAGGACTAGCGGACGAATAAGCGTCTTCGTAGTATTAAGGTGTGTCGATGTTATTTTAAACTTTATTGTCATAGGAATGAAGTTCAAAATCATTATGGAGATGTTTATTCAGCAGTTTTGTAAGTATAATTATATTGTGATATATATAAGTATTGAGGACCTAAAATTCCTTAGATTGAGTTTTGGTCAAATTATTTACTTCATAAGCGTTTAAGTTAATGTGTTGTTGGTGACAAGGTTTTAATAAATTGCTCATAATATTATTTTAGAAATCATACTCTTTTTATAAAATTAAATACCTGTGTTATATTTTATATATCTAATGTTCGTTTTTTTATTCTCTTCCGGATTTTTGTATTATAAAATCTTTACGTATGTAATTTTTGATAAATGGATGTAAAAAAATTCGAATGATTTTTTAAGAGAACGGTTCCTTCATACAAATAACATTGGGCCTGGAATAATGTGACATGATTGCGATAGCAGAATTCTATAGAATTTCAAATCGGATTTTAGTTTTTAATTGTCACTTAGTTTAATATTATAAATACATGTTCTAAGATTATACTTAAGGTCTCCGTTAATAGTCAATGAATATCCAATCGTATCACAGTATTTTCCTCGGCGACAATTAATTTAAGCTGTTAGTGAGATATCATTCTGTACTTAATTTAAACACTAAGTATTAATTTTCGTGGCAATATTTATATGTTATATGGTAAGCTTTAAACGTTATTTATAACTTAATGTGTTAAAAATTTAAAAATCAAATTCCCTCCAATTTGTTTCCCCCTTTTTAAATTTGTGACAATGACAATACTATTGTGTATTGCTCAATGTTTGCTCATTTTAATCCTTGTATTTTAATATTGATTGATATCATTGATTTATTGTGTGTATGAATTAAACTGGTTTTTATTAATATGCTTGACTTCCATTCCACTTTCTTCTACTTGATCTGTGAAATTAGCGGCGACATCCGCATTGTACTTAGCATAGATAAATAAAAAATAAACATTTACTTAGAAAATCATGTTGTTCTTTTTTGCGTGTGTATTTGTCTTTCAGGCACTTACGAAAAGTGTTGAAACACGAGTTATTTTGAACTAGTAGAATGATTTTGATGAACATTCTGTAATAGCAATGTAAAACTTGTCAGGAATATTAATTAACCTTAGTCATTCGTAATAAATGAGACATACTTTAATTATTGTGCTAATGATTAGATTCTAATAAAAGAGCTAATGTATTAAATTAGATACACCAGTATTATATAACAGATTTTTCTAGTTTTACTAATGACAGTCACTTGTGACTGCTGCCTGCTCAACTGCTATACTTTTGATGCATAAAAAAACAACTAAATGATTTATTTCAATGAAATAGTCTGTACTAGAGATAAAAATATCTATGATTGGATTTATCTATAGTATCTGTATATACCGTATCGCAGACTGGGATAAAGGTAAAATAATTGAAACAACAAGTTATTGTAATAAAACATTGTATTGTATATCTATATAATGAAGAAGATGACGCTACACAGTACTTAGTGGTGGGAACTATGATGCCAAGCCTAATTAAGAACTAATCACTTCTGTCAATGAAGACATCTAATAGGCTAGAAGTTGTGAGATTAGTCGCCAGTAATATTACTAAACTTAATGATGTTCACGTACTTAGTTCCGTAATTATATAGGAAAGAAAACATATACACCTAAGCTAGGGAATGATAATTATCATCTTAAAACTGACAGAGGCTTAGTGCGTTTCCATCTAAATATACCAGTTTGGAGCTGACGACGAAAAATGTATTGAAAAAGTAACATCGGCCCATAACCGTTAAATTAACCTAAGACATGGCTTCAATATAAAACAATTCTGTTATAATGCTTGTGTAAGAACTAACGTATTAAATCTAGCAGTTAATACTAAATCAACAACACAACATTGACACATCAGAGTTAGGTAGTAACAAGAAAAAATTGGAAATATAGCACCAATTTGTTACCAAATTTGTTAGTTTCTAGAACTTTCGAAATGTTACACGCAATATGACAAACGCTTACATTAAGTTTGCCTCGGGCAACTAATCATCTATAATTTATGCGCATTGATGTTATTTCCGTAACGATATACAATTCTATACGTGAAATATACAGAACCACTATAAATTAACCTATTAATTACAAATGGCGTGTGCAAGAAGGTACCTTTATAAATTTTGGGTGTCTACGCAAACGTTATTTTCAGAACTTGTCAAACTAGTATATATATTTATAAACATGTATATGTAACTGTGTCTATTTCCTATCATATTGAGGGAATGGTGTGTAAATAATCAGTTCAATTATGGGGACTATCCATTTTCCAAATGACTACAACAGATTAATTAAACATTTCCATTCCCAAATCTATGTAAGGCAGTAATAAATGGTACATAAAGTTATTAATAATGAACATGAAGATAACTCTATGAGTGCATGATAAATCTATGTGTCTTAGTATCTAATAACCAAGATTATTTAGTAAATAACATGTTAAATACAAGCAGTCTTATGTCATTAATAATAGCAAGGTATAGTGTTAGAAACAGGATTAAACAATTAGTTAATAAATTACCCTTAAAATTCAAGGCACAACTTTAACAGGTGTGGTTCACAAGGCATAATAAAATTGATAAAAGACTTTGTAATGTTTGTTATAGCAACCTACCATTGACATCAACATTTAGACACAAATTTGTATAACTTTTCACATCCTTAATTAATGGAAAATCTTCATATCTGCACTATAACAGCATGATAATGTGATAAAAGCTCTCCAGCTTAGAGGCGAGCAGATCTGTGCAAACCATTTACCCAAATGGCTGTCTCAATATCTCAAATTACAGTTCTTTAATCATCATTGCTTTAAGTAGTTAAACGCCATAAATATTATGTTTTGTGAATCACACCACAGACATTTTCCAACAAATCATAAAGAAATGTATGTAACATTTATTAATCATACCCAACAAAATTTCTTGTAAAAGTATCATTGCATAATTCACTATTAAGATTTTCACCAACAATATTTATCACAAAATCAACCATAATAATTACCTATCATACACAATGAGAATTTTCCTATGAATTTAGTGAAAAATCTAGATTATGAACAATAAAGATAGATCCAAACAGCACATTCTTTAACAATCACAAAACTAGTTTCAGGAGGCAAGACACACAATTTCATTTTCATCTCTGATCAAGATGCACTCCTAGTCTTCTTTCATACCAGTGCTGTTTAAGTCTCCAAATTCTTGTAATCATTTGACAATACAGGAAATTTAAATAAACATCATTACATTTACAGCATATCTCTTACATTTTCACTGGCAGTCTTCTCCCAGATTTGACCAGATCTGTATAACCTGTAAATCTTATTGCTAACAAGCCTCTGGCCAAACTTCATCATAGCACCTTCAAATTTATGCTGAAATACTTGCATTTGAGTTTCATTATACCCAACACCACTTGGATGAAGCAGTTTGGGATCTCTGCATTCAGAGTACTTATGAGCTCCAAGAATATCTAAAGAAATATCTTTGGTACTCGCAGTCAAATTGAAGAGGTGTTCAAATGAGGACATTGAATCTAAATTTCTAATAAGAATTTTGTTTTTCTCTTGTGGCATTGTGTAATAATGTGTTTTCCTCATTATGTCTGGATATCCTAATTCTGCATTGTCATCATCATTCTGATTCAAGCAGAACATAAGGGGTTGTACCACTGTAGTCCTTATGGATCTCATAGGATCAAAGTCGCCCAATACAGCCTTTATATCATTATGAACCCGGGGAACTAAGAATTCATCCCATGAGAGAACAGCAACATGACTGACCTTATTCACTTCCTCCTTATCGAAACGAAAATGTCTGAATAAGCAATCAAGCTCTATAGCACGTCTAACAATCTCATATGACTTTGAAAATATAAAAGGGTAATTCAATGGGAAGAATTGTATACTCCACTCTGTAATATCAGAGGGGAACAGATTCAGCCTTCTTATTATATCCTCTGAAATCATACTGTCGTAAATTGTAAAGTAGTGTACACCCATTATGTGGTGGAAAACTAGGAATTCAATGAAAGCATCCCTGGAGACTATGGGTACATGATTCGGAATCACACACATAGCTGGTTCAATGTTATTAACAAATTTAATACTAAGGCTTTGACGTGGTTTCCGTCTAGTATTCACTTGTATTACTTTGTTTATAGAGGCATGTATTGGGTTTATATTGTAGTCATTGACATAGAAGCTGATACCCTTTGGCTTGCCCAAATTTTTATTCATTGAACATTGGAAAACATATAACCTAAAGTTGTTTATTGGGTCAGATATAGTTTTGTAAGAGAATCGGCCCGCTTTGGGCTTAGCGGAGTTCTCGAGCCAAATATTGCAGCGAAAGTTAGGGGTCACATGAGCTTTGCCCACTACTATGGTGTCAATAACATGCGCGTGTGATGGAGCCAATGCGTCATATTTTTGGTACGATCGTAAAAACGATGAATAAGAATAAAAATTCTCATCTATTTCTTGGAAAAGGGGCGGAGTTTCGCGCACTTCCATCGACGTGTTGCGAAGTATTTCCGATAGCATCGTGGCGTTGAATCCCGGCCCGCAAAATTCTATTTCCGACAATCCCGGCTTGCCGAAAAAGTTGAGCACTTCAAGTACATAACGCAAACGATAGTACTCGTGTCTATATATCAAAAGTGTAATAATACTTAAAAAACACACAACCACAAGTATCAACTGGTAATATTTCCTCATGATGTTCCCTGAAGTTTTGCGAGGTGTCTTCATTTATAATGGACCATTTGAAAAGTTAATAAAAATGGTTAGCGATAATATACTCTCTTGTCAAATTTATCACAGTAATTACAAAACACATATGGCACATTTCTATATTGAAAAAAATATTTTCACTAACATCTGTACCGCAACGCAATAATCACCTAGTTTCAAGTTTGACATCAATTGTCTAAATTATTGATTTTAAACTTTGAAGTCTTTGAACTGTCATGTTTATGTCAGTCAGTGTACTGTATCATAGAAATATACAACACAATCGTCAATCAATACACGTATTTTTTTTTTTTATATACAATAGGCTAGCTTTTGGCCACAGTCTTGCCTGATGGAAAGCAACGATGTGGCTTATGATGTAGCAAGCTCACCTAATAAATGCCTATTCACGTTCAATTTAAAATATTTATTTCGTTGTGTAATATTTCTCCAATTTTTAATAGAAATTCAAGATTGGTAGGGGTAAAATATACTTGTTTCCTTGAAAAACTGTACATTTATGTATTCCATTATTTGAAATATTATAAATACCTGGAATTAATGGACGTTTCCTTTAAAGATATACCGTGAAACAGAGTTGAAGACACAACTTTCTAGTTTGAGTGGAAGATGTTAAATAGATTGTGTAATTGTGAGTCACGTTTTGGTGTGTGGTTGTTGGGTAAGGTGACATCGTGTGGTTGTTGGGTAAGGTGAGTAGAGTAGAATTAGCTGGCAAAAAAACGAAATGAATGAACTGTTCCTGACGTTTTCTTATCAAATCAAAAGAAAGATGAAAAGATAAATTATAATCTATCATACATTTTTTACTAGGCTTACTTTCAAAAAATGGTAGAATTATAGTAGTCACCCAATCCTCAAATATAGTGGAATAAAACCAACCAGATTGACTTCTATTGTAGCGAGATCCATTTGAACCAGATTTCGTCCAAGTATCATGTAAATTTTTCACCTTATAAACTACATAAGGCGGTAACATCTCATCTGCAGCCGTACAGGCCATCATGTTTGATACTGACACTTTTGAGCGATTCATAACTCTTCCTGGGTATTTGGTTCCTCTCATAAGATTTGTTTTCAGCCAGGATCATCCTCCAGATTCGTTTCATCGTAATTCAGAATATTGTCGACTGGAACATCACTAATTGATATTTTCAATTGATCAAAATACTCTTTTATTATATCTGGAGAGACCGCAGCTCTATTTCACTTAATGTTTTGTGAAACCTTTTGTAATATTTTATCATAGTGCTGTTTCAAGAAGATTTTGGCAAAATCAGGCACGGGCACATTATTTTTTAATCTTTTTTCTGAAATGCCTAATTTATCTAAATAATTTTTACCCAAAACCCTTAAATCAAAAAGTTCTAGGGAATATCCCCATTCCGCACACACATTAATATATTTTACAAACGCCAAGTCTGTCTCTTTCGATAGAACAGTTTGACCCCCTTGTGGCTTCAAATTTTTTATGGAGTGTCGATAAACGACAGACTTATGTATATCAAATTGTTTTGGGATGCAATCCAAAGTCACTGCTCTCATTAGATCGTCGAACAGCTTGCTCAATGAGATCTTTTGAGTACCTCTTTTATCTTTTGCGTCTAGGATCTGTAAGTTTATGGCATGGTAATCTTGTGTGATGTAGTGTAGTGTAATTACATATTCGCTGAACAATAAATACATAATTTTACCTAGATTAGATCTTTAAACCCACCCCAAAGAGGGGTGTAAAGGGTTCCATCCACCATCTCAGGAGCCCAAGCCAACCTCACCTGCTCGTGGTACACCCTCCTATGACAGACGAGGCTCTGGCAACTGGCTGATTGCGGTATACCGCCCTGCCCTATAGGGCAGCCTTAATAGACACGGCTAAATGCCCTGGCCGCCGACGGGCAGCAGCGTCGGCAGTGCGAAAAGCTGTGCCCTGCGATCTCCAACCTGCATGCCCAGCGTGGAGATTACGGGCATAAACCCCTTTTTCGGGGAGGCCTATGTCCCGCAGTGGACTAAGATAGGTTGATGATGATGCGATTAGATCTCGTCCTCGTGGAAATAACTGTATATAACTATAGATATTCAAATACTGAGCTAATAACACTAAGGAACTTAATTCAAACTAAAAGTTTTTTACACCGTAAAATCACTCAAGACATAATAATTGTACGTTCATTTCAACTGCTTTTTCCTTGATATTTTCGAACTTGACGTTAATTTGTGTTACCAGCGTATAGAAAAAATGTTGCCGTGTAATAAATGGTAAGAATTAATAAATGGTAATAAATAGCGGACTACCTAGAAGAAATTTATTTACTTAAATTCCGAGTTTCATTCCTATTCACCCTGTGATTTCTATCACCCCGTTTTACAGTATTCCAATATATTATCTAAAAATGATATGTTCAAAACGATTTATTTTTATGGAAGAAACTAAGTGACCGATCCGTCATCGTACTGTCGACACTAGTTGATCTATAAGGCGTAAGCAATTGAAGTAGGAGATAAACCTCTGTATTTGTTTTTGAGATCTTTAATAGATTAAATTTACTAATTTATTGATTTTTAATTATTACGTGCCAGACGGCTTATTGGCAGCGAAAAACTTATAGAGTCTAAATTGCATAGCCCTGAGCACCGACACAAAGTTGCTCGTATCGCAGTCTTCTACCGGATACACTTTGGAGAGTATTTGCATCTTTCCCGATTCGTATAGTCTGGAATTATTCAAAAGACGAGTGAATAGGCACTTTCTAGGCGAGCGTGCTACATCCTAGGCTATATCACGCTTTCCATCAGGTAGGATTGCATCCAAAGGCGAGCATAATTCTTATAAAAATTAAAAAAAAAAAATGATTTTTATTGATTGATTGTAATATAGTGTAATATAGACTTCGATGCCAGCAAAGTTGCAAGCATTAGCTAGTTATGAAAGGAATGCGAAGTCCTACCGTTCCTAAAAGTTCATAAATAAAATATATTAAAAGTAAATAATTGACAATTTATGTAAGTTTACTAGCGTAAATTTTATTGTGCAAAATTAACAAATTGGTTGGACGGTGTGGAGTCGGATACTACGCTGAACAAAAGAAGTATGAATATTTTTTGTGCGTCTGGGTTTTGTGTGTGAAATGTGTGGCTGGATTTTATGTGTGAAATGTGCGGCTCTGACTTGAAGGCGCTACTCGATAATATTTATTCTACTGTTTACCTAGAATTGTATATTATAATAATACTGAATACCGTTAATTGTATCTATATCAGTTACATTCCACCACAAAAAATACGATTTTTGAAACAGTTCAGTATAGATAAGTCGTGTTATCAATTTGTTTAATTGGAAACTTGAATAGTCCTCAGTATCTTGTTTCTTGCCGTTTTATCCTATCATTTTAGGGAACCGTATAAGTATTTATTCTGAACATTTTGTAATGGACTATAAATTTTCTATATTGATGTTTGGCTCAGTTGAACTCATTTTTACGACGAGTACGATCACAGATTGCCACAGAACACTATCCTTCTGTCTCTGTCAAATTGAACGCGATCAAAATCATTGATGACTTGCTTGCTTTGCTAAAAACAACAATTTCTAATCTTAAAAATTGATAGTACGTTATTTATCCTTAGTGTTGCTGTAGAATTAGATAAATAAATTTAATTATTTTTCTACTGAATTGAATAATTTTTCAAAAAATGGACGCCAACAAAGAAGACACACTGAGGCAATTCTGTGACGTGACCGGCGCTGATGAAAATCGCAGCAAATTCTTCTTGGAATCTTCAAATTGGCAACTTGAGGTTAGTTTTAAACATTTTATTTATTTCAATGAGCCACGATTATTTCAGTGTGTCATGTGTAACACCTTTTAAATACGCGACTATATAGGTAAATTATTTTCATTAGTTTTATTTTAGTTCATGAACTGTATAAATATTTATTCGCTATTCTTTGTATAGCCAATTAACAATTGAACACATAAAAAATTGCAACATCATTATGGGAATACATTTCATAGTAAACATTTTATAATGCTGCCTAATATTGTACATTATGAAATTATTGATTTCATACTTAAATAAACGGAATCGAAACAATAACTATAGAGCTTAAATAAAATGTTTGTGATTCTAGCATTTAAAACCCATGCTCAGGCTGAAGATTACGGGCATAAACCCCCTTTTGAGGAGGCCTATGTCCAGTATTGGACTGACATAGGCTGATGAGGATTCTAGCATTTAATGTACAAATTGTATATTTTGATGTGTCTGTTCATTTTGGTATCTTTAAAACCACATCCTATACATCATCATCACTCCTTCTATAATTCTATTGTTGGGGCGGAGGGGGGAGGCGTTTACCCGCTATTCTGAGTGGAGACTAGTAGCAAATGGTGTAATGATTAACATTTTAAAACTACATCATTGCAATTAGAATATATCATTATCACCATCATCATCAGCCTATTCCCGTCCACTGCTGGACTAGAATATATAGGTGCTGAAATTTTTTCTAATTGCAAGATGAACTATGAGTGAAATAAGCTCGAGAATCTACTCTACAATCTGTGAATTCTGCTTGCCACTCTATGCCAGTGTGATAGACAATAGCCATAAATAATTTCGTTTTGATACCTGTGATTTGCTGTAAGAAGTGTGACCAGTGCCTGACATTCTAATTTAAAAAAATGAAATTTAAAACTACTCATCAGTATTATTCGATTCAAAAGAAAAATTACTCTGTTCTTTTCTAGGTTGCACTATCGAGTTTTTATGAACATGGTGGGAATATGGAAGAAGCTCATGGGAATCCCGCACCAGCAGCACTGTTACCACCCATGTCAGATAGTGACAATGATTCGCCATTGGGTTCACCAGCAACCAAGCCACCTGATAGTAAGATGAAAGCTCGCAAAACATCCAAGTTTGCCACTTTGGACTCATTGCAGCATGAGAGTTCCAGTGACGAAGAAGAAGGTATCTATGCACTATATTAGAAATTCTCCTTAATATTTTAGGGCTAGGGATTAGATATAAACTCAGTTTTTGATATAATGTGCCATAAATATTTCTTTTATATAAGTAAATTTGTTTTGTTATATTTGTATGTTTGTTAGTTTAATTTTAGTCTTGATATGGATCATTTAACATAATGTTTAGTTAGTTAATCAGACCTACTGCAGATCTGATAGTTGTAGTAGTTTTATGTATAATAGTAGTAGAGTGTTTTAGACCAGAATATCATTCTAAATAAAACTAGGTATATATTTGAATGTCAATAAAATAAAATGACATAATCATCACTGAAGTATTGCTATCTTGCAGTATGTGTATGAAGAACCCTTAAAATTATGGGCAGAAGTATTTGTAATAAGGGTCATTAGTTTTAAAGACCTAAGATTGTGTTTATGGGTTTTGTTAAGCAATATTTAGTTTACATTATTTAAAATACCTCTCTATCAGTGTTTATGTTTTTTTAGATTATATCATTGTAGTTTTGGGGAGGTCATTTTCAAAAGGCATTCAAAGATTATTAATAGATATCACCAGGCTTAAGCAATGATTAAAATTTCAGGAAAAAACAGAATTATTAAAGGACTAGTTTACATAGTATTTTATGGAGACAACTAAAATTATGATTTTGAATCTAGAAATAAGGTTAGAAATTTTAATGTATGATGTCCATATTTATAGTAAATATTCAGGTCTTATAACATAATGGCTATAATATTCTGTATTCAATTATATGTATTCAGTAATGACCAACCACCAAGTCACTTCAATGCTATTGTTTAACTAAATATATTGGATTTGTCTGCAAGCAGCAGTTATAGCCTAGTAGTTAAGAATTCAGCCTCTCACTCCATAGGTCCTGGGTTCAAATCCATGGCGGGCACCTCTTTACAAATGTGTGTTTTAAATTTAAATATCACTTGCCAACGGTGAAGGAAAACATCGTGAGGAAACCTACATACCTTAGAATTAAAAAAAATATTTTTTAAAATGTGAAGTCTGCCAATCTGCACTTGGCCAGCTTTGCAGACTATGGCCTTAACCCTCTCATTATGAGAGGAAACCCGTATTCCAACAGTGGAATTTTAATGGGTCGATTATTATTATTATTGGATTTGTCTTAGTAGGTGAATTATAATATAATTATTATGAATATAAGTATTTAACATTTCATATCTTTAAACTTTTGTCATTCATCACCCCATAACTGGAACATGTACGTATTTATGATGTACATGAATCATGAATGAAGTGTCTAACAGCTAAAAAATGACAATATATTAGTTTCAATTGGATGGTTAAGTTCAAGACTCAGAGGGGTATTGAAAGAATACTTTTGTCAATCAAGAGATCAAATGCAAATGGAGATTGATGTATTAAAAAATGAAATAGACAGATTGAAAAAGGAAAATTCTGAGTTAAAGGGTGAGATTGCAAGATTGAACCAAGCTCTCACTGATACAAAACCAGGTCTGTGTATATCAGGGTACTTGAATGAAATTGTAGCTGAAAGTTAATTTTACTTCAGAACTGAGTTTTTTAAATAGTTTTATGTGATATTAACTTTGATGATCTGCTGCTATTTAAATATATGTTTAAGGAAAAGAACTCAATGTAAGCTGATGGTTTTATTTAGTTGTAAACCAACCCTTTATGTTAAAGTTGCTATTAGTCCTGGTTTAAAATCCACACAAACGAATAATGGTTAAAAACCAATTGATGTCTTATGTACATTACTTTACCTATTTAGACATATTTGAGTTCTTCTCAATTGGCATGAAATTAGTTATTAATTATTCAATAATTTATGATTATTCAATCAAGTGCCCTTTGCATTATTTTAACCATGTAACCACAATTATTGAAAAGGGATTTAATTACATTTTATGTCACAACCATTAAATTATTACTATATACAAATACTATATACAATTTAATTGAAGTAATATCAATTGATTATAACAATATTCTCCTTTTGCTTCAGGTCAGGCATTTTACGCGGGAGGTTCAGAAAGATCAGGTCAGCAGATCCTAGGGCCTGGGAAAAACAGGAAGGACATTGTAACAGAGATGTTCAAGAGTGTGAGGGAGTAAGTCTATATTAACCAATACCTACCTGTTGAGATTTATCAGCTGAGAACTTTCAATATGTGATGCCAAAATTAAAAGCAGTTTTGCAACATATATGTCAGAATGGCCGATGTAAAGCAGCTTTCAAAATGGCAGTGATTAGGTGTGATCAACCATTATTAAGTTAACATTTTGTTTTTTTTTGTTTATGGGTGGAAAAATGTGGCATGCTATTGGAGAGGCCTATGTCCAGCAATGGACGGGAATAGACTGATGATGATGATGAAGATGATGATCATGATGATGTGGAGAAAATAATACAGTAGACTTCTTGATATTCAGTAGCCCATTTAAATTGATATCTTTTATATGGGCAAGTTCAGATTGATCAGTTGGTGTCTATGATTTTTTCTGTCATTCAATTTCATCACATTATATTAAAATTATGTAACAATACAATTTTATTTGTTAGACGTGGTGCAGTTGTGTTTGAAGATGAACCATCAACCGTGGGTGGAAGAGGCCGGGGTGGTGGTGCCTTCAGTGGAGTGGGGTACCGTTTGGGACAGACTGATGATGACCATGAACAGGTCACGCCTTCAGGAGCTAGTCAGCAGCAAGTAAGATATCCAGTAATCAATTACAATTTCTTCTAAAACTGTGTAACCTAAGTTGTTCATTGAGTTTAATGCAACAAATTTCAACCCCATTTGTGTGAAAGTTATTGTATTAGATATTGTTTAAATGTTTTGATAATTATTTGAACTACATACATTTAACAAAGTCAAAGATATATGATATTATAAAATTATTGTTATAGATAGTTTCCTAGTAAGCCAGAAAATGTTAAAACAATATTTTGTTCAATACTTAACAATATTCACTCAGTAAAGCTTTGCACGATCTCACATGGTGTAATTTCAATACGAGAACTATATTTCTCTATCTGTAGGAGTAAAAAATAAGCTTTGTCTATGTTACAGGAGCAAGTACGCTCTGTGCGCTTAAGGCTGTACCGGGAAGGCTTCACTGTGGATAATGGTCCACTGCGCCACTATACTGATCCATTGAACGCCGAATTCCTCACCTGTATACGCCGCGGGTGAGTGTTGCTTTTAAGAGTCATTTTATCATATATATTTTTATATTAGTATTAGTTTGGTTGATTTTATGGTCATGGAAACGGTGAGTAACTGTGTTGTCCAGTTGCCACAGGTCAATGCAGTTCATTGACCTGTGCATCTTATCTCACGTAGGATCAGATGTCATGAATGTGCTAAATATATGTAGGTACTTGGCTAGAGAAGCTTGGTCTTTAATGATAAGGTTGCTTTTTATGTATCTACATTCTATGATCATTTACTATTTGATCATGTCAGATTTGTAAGAAAGATATATTTAGCACTCAATGCTCTCTGTTTAATAATAATAATAATAACAATCTTTATTCGCGATTTACAATTGAAAATAAAAAGAACAGAAGCAAGAACACAGTAACACTTAAAGTAATAAAATATAGAAACAAAAATAATAATAATAACAAAAAACAAGATGTTTACTTGCCTGACTTGGCATGGTGGTATAATAATAGTATTAATGTTTGAGATATATATATCAAAAGATATGTGTATTGAATTAAACCATAATTTTAATATATTTATGTACATTGTAAATATAGTGCCATTAAATATCGTGTTTTTTCAACAGCGAGATACCACCGGAACTGTCGAGCAACGAGGGTGAGGTGCGAGTGAGCTTAGAGGATCGACGGCTCGAGGAATGTCCGCGGCAGAGCAGCGGCCGGACACAGGCCTTCACCGGCAAGGGACAGATGCTCGGAAGGTCGGTACTTCAATATATCTGAAGTGGAACCACGCGTAAATCGGCTGGAAGTTTTCCTATATTCTTTTGTTACGTAGCAAAGTTTAGGTTAGGTTATTAATGCCTCACTACTATAAGACATTAATGAACTCATAAAGAGTTTCGGAACGGAACACCACCACTACACCACCGCCAACGGAAACCGATAACAGTTTCCGTTGGTGTGATTCAAAAATGTATCTCGACCGAATCCACGTTTCGTATCCAACAATAAGTGTCATAAGAACATATTCCACAGTAAAGTGTTAGGTGTAAGTAGGTAAAAGCAAGGTGAAGGGTCGATGGAGTGCTGTATTGAGTATTGTGTATTGTGTAATAATATCGCACGTGGGCAGCCCGACGCCCGCGACGGTGGGCGCCACGGTGGCGCTGGCGGCGGCGCCGGGCGACCGCGACGCCAACCAGCGCGCCGCGCAGGACGAGGTGGCGCTGGACGAGACCAGCCCCGTCACCACCGTGCAGGTAACTCGCCCCGCTCTCCTCTATCTACGATACTACATTTTACCACTACTTACCCACCTCTCTACAGATTCACATATTTTTTGATGACCGAAGTAAACCTGAAGAAAACATTGTCGATCACCTCTCGGATCACATTTAAACCAATAAGTTTTACTTTCTGTTCTTACCGTTGTATTTATTGTAAACTCACTGTAATCTCACTTGAGACTGAATTTGAATTTGAATTTGAAAGTTGGCGGTCCTAGAATAAAAGAAATAAATAAATATACTCCATTCTGGCACTACGCCTATAGAAAGGTACAATCCTTCTAATACTTTCTTCTCTTCTATTTACATTCCTTGTATACTTACTTATTTATGTTAATAACAGAATTATACAATGATTCATAAAACAGAAATGCTCAATTCTCTTCATAATTGCATATGTTAAATAAAGTGAGAAAATATGTAGATAGCACAGTAATAATCAAGGTAAGGTAATAAACATCAGACGCGACGCATCAGCAAGTCTTGTGCCGTACGGCTTATTATGAAACCAAGGACTATTTAAATGACAAGGAGGCCTGGGACTGAATTTACTCCGCTAGGCTGTCCCTATTATAATTATGTAAAAGTATAGTTAAATTCAACTGCTTTTATAAGCTGTTGATGGCGGACTGATATTGACACACGATAGCTGTCACGTGTGCTAGTCTAGTGTGCCAAAACTATATAGCAGTGTTAATAACTTGTATAACTTCTTTTTTTTTTAAAGAGTACCGGGAGTTTTTTCCGCCGGCTTTTTTCTTTCGGTCTACATAAGCCTAAAAAAGGCGTTCAAAGTCGATGAACATATAAATATAAGATATGTTATGACGTTCATAAAGTGTATTTATATACCTTACAATGAATAAAAACTTCTGAATTTGAATTGAATCGAATTGGACATAATATGTATATTGGATACGTATCTCCAACATGAACATTATA
>DWDT01000301.1:0-22853 GCA_018245595.1 Microceris scylla
TTATTGATTTTGTAATAGGCAAAGGAGTGTCTTTTGGGATTTGCATCTTATTCTTAATATAACAAGGTCCTGACCTCTTCGCCCGCTTACCCACGTAAATGATGAACACGCCGCCAGGAAGTCCTTTTTGCCATTATATTCATACTCGATTTATTTATAGTATCTGTGCCATAATATATAGGTATTATGTAATATTGCTGGTTTTTGTACAGTTACTGAAGGACGATTAATTACCAGGCCGTAATAAACTAATTTTTAAAATTAACTTTCAGAAACAACTGCAAATAACACCATCAGTCACACAGACGGTACAAAATGTGAAACATTAAAAATAAAAAAAGTAAATGCAGATTTTGGTCGTTTATTTTTCAGGAAGCAAATGATTCACAGCATTGGTGGGATACAAAGGTCTTACAACACTGGGTCGAACGATTCGATCTCCTGAAATGCTGAACTTTTATTAGTAGACAATTACAACAGCGTAATACATATGAAACCAAAATATAATAAAAAACCGTGGGAAAACAACATTATAAATACAATTACTGCAAGGCAGAATTATAATTTATTTAGTAAAGCGAGTACTCTTGCATTTTATAATTAACTATACACACCTTACTAAATCACAATATCTAATTATGTCGCAAAAGTTATATATATCACATTTATAACATTCTGTACAAAGTAAAAAAATATTTTCATACTTTCACTAGTACAAAATTAAGCTGCGTACTGTTGCAACAATACGAATACAATACATCCATTATGCATTTACAGAAATAAATGTTTAAACTAAATTAATTCATTTAACAACGTGTGTTAAACGTGGGATACGATTAAACAATTACACTGTAAACAAATCGAGACGATATGCAGTTAGTAACGCTAGTGGTGTTCCCCGGCGCCACTCGCGCCGCTATAGAGGTACGCTTACAAACATTACATTGTTAAGTTATTCTCGCTATAATTAATCTATATTTTTATATATTTTAAATATAATAATAATAATAATCGTTAAAATATAAATAACACATTTAAGTTACGTGGACATACAACCTTCATAAGGAGTGAACTGTAATTGTACATAACAGTAACAGTCCGGAGTAATTCGCCTTACATTTGGTATCTTTGCTAGAATGACTTCTAAATGCAAAGAGATTATTAATTAATGTTGTTGTATACAATTTTACTGACTACGACTGCTGGACAGTTTTAAAACACTAGCAACTCTCATATTATTATATAAAATTATTTTATTTACATGACGCTATAAAATTTTGAACCTATACAACTGAACAGTGTGGCGCCCATTAACAATTTAAGCTATGAAGATATTATCATACTGTTTCACAAAGGAAAATCAAATGTGCGAGTGCAAAGTAAATCGAATGAAGGACCGAATGACTGTAACCAACTCATTCAGTCCGCGCCCAGCCGCTCCCAGCACCCACCTATGCTTGATTCATTTGTTTCAATTAAAAAATATATATATAATTATGAAAAAACAATCATCAACACTTCTAATTTGAACTGTTCTCAAAAAACCCGGAGGGGAGGGACATAAAAATGCAAAATTGTGATTTGTGACAGTGATCAAAGAGAAACCAATTGAATGACACTTGATATCATATCATATGGGACACTCATATTTGTTACAAATTAAATTTACAAATATACTTCAATCTCTAGATATTAACTAATTATATTATATAAACTGAACTATTTACAAATAATGAGCGCGCTCGCTACGGGGCACGTTCATCTCTCTTACCACGTTTCTGTAAGTATTTACAATGACTATATATAAACACTAATTTCATTAATTTTATAGAGCATTGCATTATCGTGAGCTTGATCAAAGTTATCGCTTGTTCAATAGTAATATATATATAATGTCCGGTCGCGCCGCCTCGCCGAGGTTCGCCTGTACATCTGTATGTCACACATATATTTATATACCTCTTGACCTACCATTGAACAAACAGTCCCGAATTTCAAAAATCGAGTTTAATGGCACGCGCGGCGCCCCTGTAAGCGACATGGCGTAATGTTAAGTTCATCAGTCTTATTCGTACCGAGAGAGAACGAGATTGATAGGACTAAACATAATTTAAAACTACACTAACAGCAATTTACACGGGGATTAAAAAAATTCATTTAAAAATGACCGGGCAAGTCTTTGAAAGTTTAAAAATCATGAAGAGATCAGTCTTGTCTAAGATTACCGAGAGATGTCCAATGTTTTAGCACAATCCGACTATGAACCATATATTGAATAGTTTAGAAGTCACACAACTCACTATATACAGATATATGTGTGGAAAATTTTCTATTACATATTGATATGGGAGTAACATACAATATTGTTATACAATTCGAGAATTCCAAGCACTATAACATATATCTTTGATTTGTGTGATTTTTTTTTAAACAGCAGCAGTTTTCGACCACAAACATTATAAAAATTTAACACCATAAAGATACAATACTGTTTTTTTAACCATATAGACCAAAAGTTACCAATTAAATAGAAAATATATGATAAATAATTATTGTTTTTAAAACATAATATATCAAGATTGACATTTCTTTATGAGTAAATGTTATTTTAACATTAATTCCCTTTATCATTCTGGAAAGATAAAATGACGTTACCCCAAGATAAAACCACATTAAATTTGTGTACTTTTTATATTAATTAAAACCACATTTATCTTGCACATTCATTCATTCACTCACACAACATAGTATTTTATATTTAATACATTTTAGGATTTATCAACTATAATCTTTCAATTGAATGGATGAGTATTCCCAGTCCTATTGAACATATTATAATGTTATCAAAATAAAACCATTAATCATCAAAAACTGCAGCCAATAGGAGCTGGATGTAACTTTTAGCTTTAAATGAGCGTATTTTATTACTTTTAATTATTTTGAATATCCCTAAAACTGGTATGTCAATCCTGTAAAACTGAAATATTTTCTTATAAGGACTATTTGAATAGGTAAAATAGTAGGTGATAACGGTCACCCAAGTACATTTAAAACATCCAACAAGCTACCATTAGGTCACTGACACTGGCCACTTTTCAGATGACATCTAAATTTAAAACTCCAACCATTAACTTATAAAACATTCATTCTAATCTACATTTGTTATACTTTATCTTTAATTGTTTATTTTACAAAATAAATTGATGCAACTCACACACATATGGCACCCACGACATTTCAATGTAACAATAAGTGAATATCTGGCAGTGTTCTATAGGATACATTTTGGAGAGTGATGAAAGGAACTACATAAATGAATTCCTCCAGCCCTTTCCCTACAATGAACATTTAGACGCGCGGCAGGATTCCATCCTGATCGGATAGGTATCCTAATGGGTAGAACGAAGTCTAGTTTTACATTCTTTAGTTCCACATCTTCTTTAGTTCCACATCACAAGTTCAAGGAGTGGAACATACTGCCAGTGCCTGTGTTTTCCATAAGAGAACCTAGAACTCACAACCTAGAACTCTTCAAAGTAAGGGTGAATAGGCAAGAGCCTATTCACCCTTACTTTGGAGAGCCTATTCACCCTATAGGAAGATCTAAGCATATCTGTTCCATCTTAGGACGCACCTTTCCATCAGGCGAAATCACAGTAAAATGTTAGCGTATCATATAGGAAAAAAGCCCCCATAATATAAGGCATAAAATACTTGTTACATTAAAATTCTCAATTCAGCTAGCTTTGTACTTCTTTGTTTTCATAATTAAATAACATTAAAGTAAATTAAAACTGTAGTGAAATAAATATATGCAAGGAAAGAAAGCTTGCCAATGCCTTTGTCATCATTTCTATACTGTTTTTTTTTGAATCAGATTTTATTGATTGTATCTGATGTTCTATGAATACATAATTTTAAATAGTTTTTAGTCATTTACATAATGTAAATACATTGTGATACAAATACATAAATAATAATAGAATACAAAATTATTTACGTGGGAGTGTACTACACTCTTTTGACTCCTCGTCAGGGATTACAGGCGTGATGTTAGTTTTTTTTTATTTACATAACAATATCATGCACACAAAAGCACACAATTGTTACTATACTACTAATAACCATAACGAAAAAGTTAAATTAGACACTACGAGATCTATGTAATATTCTCCCTTCTGTTCTTTTCCATTTATAATACATTTAACTTCACACATTACAGCATAACTCAATTTAAACACTCACTCATCTCCCCACATTTATAGCACAATTATAACCTATAATGACTAAAGAACACGCTTTTTAAGTTTTTTACAGTCTAACAGAACTCTATAAGGTACTATTTCTTTCAGATGTTCATCATTCACAGGGACATCATTCATTGACAGGGAACTTTCTTGAACACTGAAAAGCTCGTCTGAAAAAAGAATATAGCATAGACATAAAATTTATGTCAACACAACATTCTGTTTAAACAATTTGTGTGTTATCTTTATTTTTACAATTAGGTTTGATGATTGAAAATTATATTTTTTTCATAATATAATGAACGTAACGTTAGTATCGAATAATATACCATTCTCAAAACTAACAAAGACCATCCCCAGATTATTTTGATGTATTTTTGAAATACTTGATTTTTAACAATTGTAGTCTTCACTGCTGCTGTTATTTTTTAAATTATTGGAATTCCCTATCTTTTCTTAACTTTTATTTATCGTCAACAACCATTTTACAGTAATCACACTTTTATGATTCGAAAAATCCAGTCACAACCGCTGCATACAACAATGGAACAAAATTGTGAATGAAACTACTTATGAAAACCAGTACGTTTTAAGAAATGTTTTACTTAAGAAATTTACAACAAAAAATATTAAATACTAGTTCCACTTTGAACATTGCATGAAATTGACTGCAATTGTTCCCATCCAGGGTGATTTAAGTGTAAATAGCCCCTTTGTTTGTGGACTTATTTAAAAACTGAAATGGAATGTGTTGTATGAGTCTTTTAAATCTTAAAAGTGTTATTACTATTGCAATGGTTTTAACCTTAGGTTAAATTTTTACGCCTGTCAGGTAATCTCATATTAGACTAACATCGTACAACTATAAATATTTCGATCTAAGATCAAAAATTTCCGTCAAATTGTGAGGAGTTCCAATTGCGCCGAGCATTCGACGTGGAGCTAGTTTTGACATTTCGTAAGCCTGATGCTCCGGTAGTGCCAATCGTACATGGATATGACGGCTTCCGGGGCGGCCCGCGGTCGGCTCTGCGCGCTCGCTCGCCGAGCTCCCTTCCGAGGAACCGGCCAAAGCCGTTCCGCACGTGCGAGTGGTGGCGGCGGCTCCGCGCGCGCGCCCGCAACTACTTCTCCGTGGGCTCGGGGGGCGCGCCGCCGAAGTCCAGCTGGTAGCCACCTGCCCGGGTCATCTCCTCCATGCTCGGTTCCTTGCACTCGTGGCCGGCGTGGCCCGCCGCGCCACAATTCCAGCAGGAGAGCTTGGGCGGCGCGTACAACACGGGTACGAAGCCGGGGTAGGGCGCGGCGGCGTACGGCGGGGGCTCGCCGTTGGCGAAGGGAGGCGGCGGCGGACGGTAGGCGGGCGGCGGAGTGGGATACGCGTAGGGACGCGCGTAGGGCAGGAAGGATACGGGCGGAGGCACAGCGTGCGCGGCGCGGCGCGGTGCGGGCGCGGGCGTGCCGGGCGGCGACGACGCCGCGCTCGAGCCGCTGTCAGACGACGACCGCGTCGGCGGGCAGTATGCGCCCGTTCTTCTCCGCACGCCGTTCAATTTTTCTAGTGATCGATATTGCTGATGTACTGCGTTTATCTCTCGTAACCTCTCTTCTCCAATATTGTGCCGAATCTGTAAATACGAATTTTTCTTCCAGAAGTTCGCAATATATTAAACAAAATGAATAAAACACTAAATTAACACATATGTTGTGAAGTAAGAAGGAAAGAGGTTTAATAATGGATTGTATAGCCGCGAAGAATAAAATGAAGTGTTGTTTACTGTATAGATAACGTCCACAGGGCAATCAATATATATCTCGCAAATTGTATACAGTCTTCGTTTTTTGATATAATACGTAGATAAAGCCAAAATACCTCTGCAACAGTAAGGTTTTCGAAGTTAGTAGCGAGGTGGGGCGGCAGCGGCGGCAGGTCGGCGATGGGCGGCGGCGAGCGCTCGCGCGACACGCGGCGGCGCGCGCGCGGCGACGCGGCCCGACTGTCGCCGGGCGACGACACCAGCGGAGACACCGCGCCTGCACTGCTTGTCTGATAGTTTATTACCTGCAATCATTTATAAAACACTGGAAGTTATAAAATGGAGTAATTTTCATTCCAGTATAATTGTATTTATATAATACAAAAAATAAGAGACCTATATTATAAAACAATATTCTGTAGGTCATCACAGGCAGTTAATTAATATTTATGTTGCAACTTAGAGGCAATAAATGTAAGTAAATTGCCTACATAGCATCCAACATTTTCTAAACATTGCTCAACACAAAAACATACAAAAATACAGAAAAAACGATCTTATTATATTTATAGGAACTTTTAACTGTTCGTTGTGTCCATTTGTCAATACTATTATTTATTAAAAATAAAAAGTAATGTACTTGTACATTACATTAAATGTGCCATTTAAGACAAGGGTACTTCATCATTATGCATTTTTAAAAGTAAACACATTGAAATGAATTTCGTTTCTTATAATATGTTCCCACCAAACTTGATCCATCCTGGAAGAACTATGATCAAGTATAATAGATAATGTAAAACAAAAACGTAACATCACGCCTGTAATCCCTGAAGAGGTAGGCAGAGGAGAGTAGTACACTCCTACGTTTTACCAGTTACGTTTAAACTCCATGAAATAGGTGGTGAGCCTATTGCTCCTACACCGGGCACAATCTCAGACTCCGAGGCACTACTAGAAATTCTAAATTAGAAAAATCTCATATCACCCAACCAGAGATTTGAAGCCAAGACCTTTCGATCGGCAATAGCTCTTACAATCACTCGACTAACGAGACAGTCAATTTATGTAAATTTCGTATTTAGAGAAACAAAAATGATCTGACAGTCAAGTATAATTGATGCTACCAAAGTAAATTAGTGAGATAATAGAACTTTTTATATTCCAACTCGCTCCAGTAAGACAATTTATTTAGGTCAAATGGACAACAGATAAAAATATTATATTTATTGAAACACAGCTGTTGCGGTTAGCTCAGACCAGAGCAATTTTATTAACCCTTTACACTCGAATTTAATATGACCATGAGTACCGTACAAAAGGGGATATAAAATAAAAAAAGGCGACTGTTTCGACCGCAACTTTTTGCGAGTGGAATGGTAAAATGTATGATGTCGCATACCCTGAGACATACGAGTGCAAAGGGTTAATAAGTACCGTTGAGAGGATACAGAGAGCTATAAATATGTGGTTTCAGCCTGGGTTAGATCAGCCCTGTTGAGCTTGCACTGGAGATCCTTCTAGCATCAGAGACAAGATTTTTGCGCTAGAGGTTACATTTCGCCCGCCAATATCGTTTCATAAGATTATGATAAAATCTTCAACGTACATATTATAACTAAATAAACGTATGTACGCTGAAGATGGATACAAATTTATTAAATACTAATTCAGAAAAGAAAAAATTAAATGCCTTTAAAAAAAAATATCTCAGCGATTGAATCGATTGATATAATGTTCTGTAGCATAACAAATATATTATTCTTCTCATTATTATCTGTACTGTTCTTGAAATCACGGTATTTTAAAAAATTTAGTCTACACTTTCCGGTTTCGTTTTGACTTGCCGAAGAGCTTCTGTATCACATCAACGGTCTGTCCAGCCGTTTCCGGGATAAAGAAATGGCTGTATAATGCCGAGAAAAAGCAGACAGTCGCGAAGATGTAGAACACTCCACCCAGACCCAAAAAAGTCACGAGGGGATTGAAGATGAATAGTATTATAAAATTGCATATCCATGCCCATTCAACAGCCAACATTGAAGCGATACTTCGCACCTGGAATAATAGAAAAAGACATTAAGTTATTTTTATTCGTACACTTAAGAAACTTTCGTAAGCATTCTGCATTTTTATATATTAATCTATAATCTTTAATCTTTGGATTTTTCTAATTTAGACATTCTAGTAGTAGCTCGGAGTTTGAATATTATGTGCCCGGTGTATTGCAATAGGCTCACCACCTACTCCGTTATGGGACTTAAACGTAACTGGTGAAACGTTTACACCATCGTTTTGAATGAGAACAAGTAATTTTGGAACTAACTTCAGGCAGAAACACCTCGGCGACAATCACGTATGGTACAGTGCCCGCTCCGAAGGTATAGGAGATGCAGTAGAGGTAGATTAAGACCGCAGTCAGCCAATGCGGTGCCCAGTGCAGCTGGATCTGCGTGCCCAGCAGTACGCAGCAGATGCCGGCGCAGATTGACGAGTAGATCATGAGAGGCTGAAAAGAAATATTATTAATTGATGTTCAGCAAATGATGCCTCACGTCAAATTTCAATTATAGTTGTAACGTAACATCAAGCCTGTAATCCTAGAAGGGGTAGGCAGAGGAGTGTAGTACACCCCCACTTTTCACCGTTTAAGTTTAAGTCCCACTATGGAATAGGTGGTAAACCTATTGCCATTCACCGGGCACACACCCAGACTCCGAACCACTACTAGAATTTCTAAATTAGAATAATCCAATAATAACCAACCCGGGATTTGTACCCAGGACCTCCCGATCGGCAGTCGCGCTGACAACCACTCAACCAACGAGGTAGTAATTATAGTTGTGTCCTATAAATTTAAAAACCTGTAAAAATATATGCTTTCAAAATACGAAAATATATATTTTCATTTACGTATTGTATTAACAGTTTTTACTATGTTTTCTTGCACAATAACCTTACAGAAGATTTGCATCCGATAAAATTTTAAACATTTCATCATCAGTAGGGGATTACCCTTCGACCAGAAGTGTCCACCATGTAAGCGGCGACGACCCCTGCCACCACAGTGATGGTAGCAAACAGCACACTGCTGACGGTGGTGGACACGTTAGGCACGGCCTCGTAGAACAGAGGCTCGGCGTACACCTGGACGGCGACCAGCCCTTGGAATATAGCAGCTGTGTAGATACATATCGTCATAGCAAATGCTCGGCGAGAGGATCTAGACTTTTCTAAAAAGAGGATATATAATAATAAGGATAACAAATAACAATATTATTACGTTAAATATATTTATAACAATTTAATCATGTTATGTATTTAAAAAAAGAAACATCACGCCTGTAATCCCCGAAGAGGTAGGCAAAGGAGTCTAGTACTTCCACGTTTCACCAGTGCGTTTACGTCCTTGTATAGAACAGGTGGTGAGCCTATTGCCATGGTCGGAACACAAGTCCATACTCCCAGTCACTACTAGTAAGTTCAAGGTAGAAAAATCCAACTGTACCCGATCCAGATATTGAATCCAGAACATCAAAAACAGAACAGAAAAATATACGTCACAATATACGTATCAAAAATATACGTATCCTTTCTATTATCATGAATTATAAGTAGTACTTACTCATAAATTTCCAAAAGGATAACTTCTCTGGTGACTTTAAAGTAGGATTTAATTTCTCCACTTCAGGTGTAGCGTCTGTCAACGTATGACGAATATCAATAAGAAGGTACTCTATTAAATGATTAAATATGGATCATTTATGAAATTTCGAATCTTTACCATCCATTTCTGGATTAAGCGACCGCCTGATTAAGTTCATTTCTTCCACCACAGCCTTAGAGTCTACTTTCGTGGCTCTAAAGAAAGATATCGCTTTTGCCGCCTCCTGTAATAGGAACAATTATAACCCGGTTATAATTCGACTCTACAAATCATTGTTTTATTGCGTTTTGTTTTGCAACTCCGATCCATAATCACCTCCGATGTGTAATTTTATCTTAAACACGAGCTCTCTATAATTGTATTGACACAAATTTAACTTTTTTCAATTTCAAAAGTCACTTTTTGACTATTTCCTATTTAAACCCAGAACATGATAGCGCCACGTGATCATGTAGATGTTCCTTATCTATATATTAATCATCATCAGCCTATCTCAGTCCACTGCTGGACATAGGCCTCCCCTAAAAGGGTGTTTATGCCCGTAATCTCCACGCTGGGCATGCGGGTTGGAAAGTGAATAAAAGTATACAAGAGAATAATTATAACTTTCATATTTAGTTTCTTTTTCATGAAGAAATTAGGAGCCTTCGTTATATAAAACTTTATATGGAATTATAAAATGGTAGTGGTTTTATGGTAATGGTAGTAATGGTTGAATATCGTGATTAAACGTGTAGAATCAAGCACGCCCCAAACGCCACTTGCAGTCCGTAGGCGCTTCACAACGTTACCAAATACCTATATAGTGTTATTTCACTAAAACTTTTCCTTGCTTCATTATTATTAAGTTCAATTTCGCGTACACACCGTGTCTACATATTATTTAGTGAACGCTTATCAAGCAAAACCACAACAAGTCCATAATAGTCGCTAAGGAAACTATTTTGGCACAACTCGCTCCAAAATTCCGGGCACGTTGAAAATTTAACGTGCGTTCGCATCAAAGAGAAACTCCGTTTGAAATATTGTTGTTGAAAATGGACGATATTCGGTGGGTTTTTGGAGAAAATCGCAAGAATTTCGGAGCGAACACAGGACGTTTTGGAGACAAAGGCGATCGTCGCTTGGAAATCGGCAGGCAAATTCTAAAGTATTGTAATACAATATGTTATTACGATATTCCACCTTGTAAAGTACGTGCGTGTCGTGAGATAGTTGTTTCTGGTACGATCAACATTTAACATGCCATCGGATATTTATAAGTAGATACTATTAATACTGGACCGTGAATAGTCGACTATACGGAATTAACCTATATGTGAAAAATAAGTTAGAGGACAATTTCTTTTGTTGTCTTTAACGAGGGTTATAGTTTAAGATGTATGTAGGTAGTAAATGAGAACAATTGCTGAATGCGAAATAAAAAAATGCAAAAGTCGCTAGTTACTTATTTCTGGGCATTATTTCGGCCATTATATCATTTTCAAGTAGTACACGCCGTATACGAACGAAGGATTCGTAAGACGGAATATTAACACATTAGTACGATTCAAATTGTTTAATTCAATATAGCCCAACTCTCGAAGTAACTGGAGCTGTTTGTGTATTTTGTGTACTAAATTAACCGTAATTAAATCTAAAATCGACTGAAGCGCCACAACTGACTCGGAAGATAAAGCTTCATTGTTCATTATCTAGCTTTAGTCCTCCATTGCATTGTCTGCGCATTTTTAATCAAATTTATCTCATTCAAACCCCAACGAAATTAAAGACGAAACGCATAAATTAAGACGACTTAAACAAACTTCTCGCAACTTTCAAAGGCTCACCTCTTTGAGGGATTGTTCCTTCAACCACAGGAATAATCTTTGCAAATTATTACCAACCCCTCACAAATGGTGATTAACCCTTAAAGTTTGGTAAGTAAAGGTGAAATTCGCTTACGGCATTGAATGTCAGATGTAGATCGGATTTTGGGGAGTCATATGCTAATACAGGGTTCCCATTGGAAAGATTTTGGAGTTGGCCGAATTGGATGGCAAATCATTGGAATATTTATTAGTCTGGGGATTACAGTCTCCGTTTCTGTTTGTTCGCTCCGGTTTGTTATTTAGGCATCAGATCTTGTAAACATGGCCCCAAAGTTTCACGACGTCTCTCTGGAATTGCCACTTTAATGACATAACACTCATTACATACTTGTCGTACCATGAATGTGGAAACTGTAGCTAATGAACTATGTTATTTAGTAGTCTTATATCTTTGGTAATTATGACTATTTCTATTTCAAGTCTTCTATAAGTTATCAAACCATTCATTTTTATATTAACTGTAAAACTTATGTTATTTGATAATTTGAGTAGTTTTTATGGTTGTTGTAAATGAGGCTGGAGGCCATCTTATGTTATGAGATCAGTGAACTTGATTCCATTTAATACAAACAATAGAGCTCATGCTTAATGAGTCAGTCGAAAATGTGAATATAATACTTATAATGTTATTATATTTCTAAGTACAATATATGAAATAACGGCTGCTGAAACGACGAGAGAAACAACTGATAACCAGTGACATTTTGTTGTATTGGTTCTATATCGCGTAATAATTAGAACAAATAACGAATTTAGTGGTATTGTAATTCATTATTGAGTATCATATTTGTTGCTCCATTATTCAATACATAAATCTGTCACGACAGTTCACGGACAATTTGCAATAGATGCAAATAATTCAGCGTAGCTCCGAGCTGGAAGCAATTTAACTTTCAATTGAATTGCATATACCAAGACGAGACTGAGTTAAACTGAACTTATAACTAGGTCCCGATTATTAAATGGTGGTCTTTGGTTAGTTTCTTGATGCGAAAAGATAAAACTTTCATGGAGCTAATACTTTGGTATGTCCCAAACTGCATATTCTCTGGGAACATATGTATACATACATATGTCCACTTTCGTAAAATGCCATGTGACATAGCACAGTGTAACAATGGCTTTAAAGGTCTGCATTGATATTTTTTACAGTTTAATAACTGTGTATAATTTTGAAACATTATTGGCATTTAACAACTACCAGTAAGAAATCACATAGTATCTGAATAAATTAAAATTATTGAAAGATTGAAAGGTTTGATAAAAGTTTCTTAAAAATGTTAGAAATTGTGTGGAAGGTTCACTCTATTATTTGTCGTCTGCCATTTTAAATGTTACCATCCAAAGGACATCATGACTCGATGTTCTTCATTACTTGTTATTAGATTTGTCCGTCCGGCTACGAATTAGCACGACGTCTTGACGTTAATAGACGTTCCACACCGTCCATTGTAGACGGACCTCCGACTTGCATATTCCATTTGTGAATGGACTTTCTCAACGGCATACTATCTAACATTATATACTTAATTGAATATTTTACAAATATTATAAAATAAAAGTATAGATATGATTATCAATTATTGTAACAATTATTATTATAACAAAAACTGTTTTATTATAAAAGGTTCGTCATGGTTACTAATGTTACTATTGAAGGAAGTTAATTGATTTTGATTTTGTTAAAAACAGCACGAAATAAATGCACTGAGCTATAATTTATTATACTTTAATTAAAAAACAAACAGAAAAAATCCTATTTGATACGTAACCGAATATGATTATTGGTGTACTAATCCCAATAACTAAAATAAAGAAAACTGTACATTTTGTCAGGATTTAACAAGTCAATAATATTTACATAACTTCCTAATTCGTAGCGCAAAAGTTAGGAGGATCTACATAAACTGGTGGATTTTCTAAGTATTACCTTCACGATATCTATGAAGTTTTATCTTAAGCGACCGTCTCATTGACAGACGCAAACTGATTTTAACTGATCTATTTCGAGTAGTTTGTAGGGAAATATTTATTACAAGACTTTTGCCCACGGCTTTGCTCGTTTATAGTTCGAGTTTCAAAGCAAGTTCAGCTAACTTTCCCCGGTTAGTACGCTCTTTGCTTTTTTATATTTTTGTTTATGCACCGGTTAATGCGATAATCATTCTTGAATAATCTTGAGATTCTACCTTAAACTTCACACACACAGATACCTCACATTGTCTGAGGTATGTTTTAATCTATTAATCATCAAACATTCAGAAATCCAGAATCTGCAATGTTAGTGTTTTGCCGGCTTACTTTACTGTAATATTTTATTTTAATGCTTTTCTAATTTGAAATAAGATATCATTTAAATTTATCCAGCGAAGCATTTTAATACATTCAATTATGCTATTTTTATCTACAACATCAGACCCATCAGTGATATCAACTGAGATCTTTATGTGATCGATTGTGACATTGGCAGCTCTGAAGTTGGAGAATTTGGATGAAGAATCAAAAAATCAAACACCAAAGCTACCATTACGAGAATCGTACTCTTTTGCCCTTTTCAATGCAGTAAAAATCCGGCTTTATTCCGGTGATCTCAATTACGATAGTGTCAAACTCACTGGCTAAGCTTGGCTTTGTTCCGCGGCTCAGCTCTTTGTGCTGCACTCTATATCTTGTTTTGGGACCTTGATCAAGTGTACAATGGGATTTCTAAGGTATATTAAAAATATTCATTTCTTAAAATAAATTGTGGTTGTGTTAAATGTAATGGAATAATGGAAGCTGTTTGTGTTATAGGGGTTCGCCGGTGTTGTGTCTTGAGATCGTAGTAGACGGTCATGAAGGTCTTTTAAACCATAAAAGCATTCGAACAAGGTACTCCCAGGAATAATTGAATTTGGAATATTTTTGAGTTTTTAAAACAGACGGTCTAATTTTGTAATATTAATATGTCATATTATTAATTTTAGCATAACAGAGCCAACTAGATTTTTATTAAAAAACAAGCAAAGAAAGTGTCCAAATGGTTAAATTTACAAAACCTGACCTATTCTGACTGATTGTAAATTAATAAAATAAAAGCTAAGTCTATTGGAATTTAAAACAAAACCTTGTATTATTTAACTAGAAATAATATAACCTCATTCGTACATTGTTTAGCTTATTGAGTTTAAAATTGGTTTTCATAAGTTTGTAAGAAGAAACTGAAAACAAAATTATTATTTCTATTCATAAAATATTTACATATTTCTATTCATAAAATATTAAATGTATTTAAATATCATTTGTGTCATAAATACAATTTTTTTAAATCGCTTAACGGAAACTAGCCCTTATAACTTTGATAACATGATCTAATATTATAAAAACTTAATTATTTCTAGCGTTTTTCGAGGGCACTAAAGTAGGTACGGTATATCCCTCACTTACGATTCAAACCACGTACAGCGATATTACTAATGGCAGTCTCCACTATTTACTGACGCTTGGAATAAGAAAGCGTTGCGCTGTTTTCCTTCCATCTCAAATTGTTTGCCGAACGTCCTTAAGTGTTCTAATATTGCGCCATTTTTGTTTTTAAAGTGGCAGTATGAAATTTTATATGGCTTAAAAATATTGATTCGGGGCTGTTTTTGTAGAATCCCAAAAGATTGCTCAAATTGAAACTGAAATAATGTTTAACTTTGCTAACAATTTAATGTAGTATATTTGCATATAAATCTTATGTTCTTTCATTCTTAAATCAATTTTTTGACATAAGAGAACCGATCGTTAATAAGAGATTTGTGTGCCATGAGTGCCAAAAATATCCCAACCACTTTTCCTTCCACAAGTCTTATGAAAATTTGAAAAAAAGATATTAATATTGTTTCGGTACCTACTTGAATTAATTTTCAACTATAAATAATAATAATAATAATAATAATTCTTTATTTCGGACAAAATTCCATCCATATATTGTTAGTAAATACTTATAATATTAAAACAAATACTTATAAAAACAAAAAAAAATAATTTTTGACTTTAATAATATGACATTTTATTCTTGGCTTCATGCTAGTGTTGATGTCTATAAAGTTAAAAAAAAGTTTTTTTATTATTTGGCTTCATAAAGTACATAAATGTGTGATTGTTTACACACGATCTTGAAAGTCAACTAGAAGTCAGAGTCACCATAAATGACTTTCCCGCGCCACTCAATCACGGAACACGGACTGCACGGGAACATGTCGCTGGCAACATTCCAAGTTGCTGGACAGCCGCGCTGCGGGGTTTTTGTTTGATGGCAACACTCACCAGTATAATTTTTTTTCCCATTCGGTTTGTACATTCGTTACTTCCTTTAGTTAGATTATATCAAACCAAATAACAATTTCGAGAAAAAATAACAGTGAGAGAATGTAAAAATAAAAGTTAGACAAATTCATAGAAATATTGTTCTTTTAGAAATTGAAATAAGACTGTACTTCAACATGTAATAGGTTAGTACTACAGTACGTAATACATTTGTTTTAGCATTTTGCATTCTCATTTCAAACAATAGATACAATTTATTCAGTAGTACTGTTAAGCTAGTTTTGGAATGTCAGAGAAAAGTAATTTCGCGAATTTTTTAAATATCTTGAAACGTTTGTAAGAAATGATTAAAAAATTCTCTCATAAATTTTATCGACGTGTCGTAGAATTACTTAAACGAATATGACCTTTATTAGTAACTATGAATTTTGCCATTCAAATTTTGATTTCTTTGAATGAGAATTAGGAAGAATTTTTCTAAATACCACGAAACGACTGCCCGTTGGTACCACTCCATCACCGGTCTCAGCGCGTTTTGCATGACTACACGCGCTTGGCGCCTTTCCAAATCGCAGGGCAGTGTTCTGAAAGTTTTTGTTTGTGGATAACACCAATTCTGTATATTGTACTCGTCATTTGGTTAGAAAAAATGTATCAAACCATTTTCGTTCATGCGAGTGTGAGATAGTTCATATAGAGCCTGATCTAAAATTGAAGATTTACTCAAGCTGGGTAATAAGAATAGGATGAATATCTGGAGGGGTAGATGTATTTGATTTTCGGTGCTTTCTGTCTATCCCATAAGAGTAGTAATAATTATAGACAAGCCGGTAAGGCAGCTTCAACATTAATAAATGCATTTAAACTGAAGATAAATTAAAAATGAAATTAAATGTATTGTCATTTTTTATTAGAATAAAAAATACATAAGAATTTTACTGATACAAACAGCCTTTTTGCCAAAATTATAATGATATATTTTAAAATATTAATTGTAGATTAATGAAAATGTAAGTTTCGCATTCAGTATACCTATACATAGGGACACAGATATTATTCCCCAAGATGATTTTAATAGAGTATATCGTACATATTATACTTTTTATTTCGAAGTTATAAAGATTTGCCATCCGGTCACTGTCGATGAATTAATCAGTATAACAGATAGTTCGAGAGTTGAGAACATGTTCACTTACGCTTACAGAAGTTTCAGGCGTTCCTTCATGAAAAGCATTTCATGTGTATAGATTTAGAACTTGTATATAATATGACTTGTATATAATTGACTGTCTCATTGGTCATTTTGGTTGCAAGGTCCCGGGTTCGATTCCTGGGTCGGACACTACAAAACTTTCTAATTTAGATTTTCTAGTGGTGGTTCGGAGTCTGGATATGTGCTCGATGCATGGCAATAGGCTCACCACCTATTCCATGGGACTTAACGTAACTGGTAAAACCTGGGAGTGTTCTGCATTCCTCTGCCTACCCCTTCGAGGATTACAGGCGTGAAGTTACGTAAATATTTCTTTAAAGTGATCTGTCATGAAACTTAATATGGCAGACCAAATTCCACGCAACAGTGACAAAAAAATTGAAATTTGAACTGAAGATAATATATGACATTCACCTGTTACACCAATTACATCAGCTGCCGTTATCTCTATCTAAACAGGATAAAATAACTCATTACGCGGCCCACGCTCCATGGAACGCGTTACATTTTTCGAAATCAGTTATCCTGGTTACTATGTTAATGTTACTATCAAACCATAACATTTACCCATAAAAAGTCTCTCCACATTTATTTTTAAAACATCCTTTACAAATTCCATTTCCCATGGATTGTTCGCTGCGCAGACGCAGACGACAAAATGGCTGCCACTGACGTCACTCCGGAAACGGCTCCGTTTTGAATTTAGAACGGTCGAGCGAGCAATGGTGGTACATCCGGCGAAGACGTTACAATGAGTGAACGCCATGATACACAAGTCTCGATTAGTGATCTAGTTTATTAATATGTATTGATCACGGGATCATTGCTTGGTCGCGTTAAACTTTGATTGCAGTTTCATAAACTTCTATGATGTTCGCGGAACATTTTCATTCATATTTTAAAGCTTAAACCAAGGCACCAGGTAAATGTAGTATCAAATTATATTACGTCTTTATGTATATTATTAAGTACGTTTTAATGAATTACCAAACAAGAATTTTATCTGGTAATGCCCTCGTCATCTTTGTTCTTCAGACATTTTTTTGCTTACTATACAGCAAAATGTTTAGTTTATTAAAAACAAGTATTTTTTTATACAAAAAAATTAATATCAGACCATTAAAATGTCAATGTTTAGCCTTATTCCTATTAAAATATTTAAAATTTTAATAAAGAGTGGACGAACTTAACATTAAAATTTAATCATAAAATGACATAATATTTATTACGTTCCTAAAACACTGAAAAACGTTAAGACAAGTTATTTATCAGAGATTATCTAGATTAAAATGTACAAATAAGTTTCTCGTACTGTAAAAATTTTCATAATTATTTTCACAATGAAATGTGTCTTAAGAAAATTCGGTACTTATAAATATTTGACCCGGCTTTTTGACTAGTCCGACAATAGTTTCATTCCCCTCCATTGTATGGTCAACCAAGCGTATGAAAATGATTCGTTAAAATATACATCCGCGAATGTTTTATAACGCTATCATAATATTAGGTTCTTATATATGAAATTAGCGTTTCGATGAACTGGCCACTTTCACCTCGAAAATCTAGGGTTTGGTTTGGAATTCCAAATTCAAATAAATTTCAAATTGAGGCTCGTGTACGTATTTTTGCTGCAGGAACAGCTTGAAGGATTAATGATGTGTATGGGTAAGCTACTGTCAAAGAAAGCACGGTTTTAGTTGCAACGTTTTCGTTCTGGAAATTTTGACCTTCAGACCCAACACCGTGGTCGGCCCGAGACCGTTGTTGACAATGAAGAGTTAAAGGTGATCGTGGAAGCGGATCCATCCCAAACCACTTCAGAGCTAGTGGCAGGCTTCGGTGTGAGTGACAAAACAATTTTAATTCACTTAAAACAAAGAGGAAAAGTGAAAAAGCTCGATAAGTGGGTACCGCATGAATTAAGTGAAGCACACCAACAAACACGCGTAGAGTGCTGCGTCACATTACTCAACCGTCACAATAGGGAATTTACGACAATCGGAAACGCTCATCACAGTGGTTGAAAACAGGTGAACCAGCTACATGCTGCCCCAAGCGGAAGTTGACTCAGAGAAAGCTACTGGTGAGCGTCTGGTGGTCTAGTGCTGATGTCATACACTACAGCTTCCTAAGATCTGGCCAAACAGTTGTTGCAGAAGTGCACTGTCAACAATTGAAAATCGTGATGGAAAAGCTAGTGGTTAAAACAGGCGAGACTGATCAACTGCTCCAACCCACTGCTGCTTCACGGCAACGCTAGACTCCATACTTCAAGACAGACGATTGCTAAATTGGAGGAGCTACGGTTGGAATGTTTCCGACACCCACCATACTTCCCGGAAGTTGCTCCAGCAGATTATAATTTTTTTCAGCATTTGGACAATTTCTGACTACGGATAAAGTTCAACTCCCATGACGCAGTCCAGGTCGCCTTCAAAGAATTAGTTGATTCTCGCTCCCACAAGTTTTTCAGCAAAGGAATCAATGAACTTCCTATGAAAAGGCGAAAATGCATAGATAGTAATGATACATATTTCGATTGATTAAATATATTATTTCATATTTTTTTTGCGTTTTGTTTTCTCCGTATAAAACGCTAATTTCATATGTAAGGACCTAATATTTTAACTTTTAATTTATGTGTTTATTACTGTGTTTTTCATGTGACTATAAAAATGTGAACGTTAAAACATTATATTTAAATAATTTTGAAATACTTGACTCTACATTTTGATATATAAGTTACACTCGTATATTTGAACTACATTATTATCTGTTTTTTAAATCAAATTATTTTATTTACGAGAAACGCGGCTGTGGACATTTGAATATGTAGACTTTAAGTTTCTCCTAACATTTTAATTGTAATTTATAACAACATTATTTCTAACTTAATTATATAAAACATCAGATATGTGCACATTATGAACACAGTATTTGGTAGCTTGATACCTATAATTATCATGAATACAAAATACTTTGTCACATAAAATAATAACTAGACATACTGTGATAGTGTAAGCATCTCTTAAGGGAAACAATGAAGTGAACTGCAAATGAACTCTACTCTTGTTTATCGTCAGATATATATGTATAGGGATCATAGATGACTCTACATTACACGACCAATCTATTCTCTATAACCGTACTACTAAGAGATAGAGAGAACTATTAGAAAATGTTTTAAACTAAAGATATTTTATTAGGAGGCATAACCATATGAAATTGCGTGAATACACAATCTTCAAATAACTTGAATATCGCTTCATAAAAAATTGCGAACATAACTCTATAGAGATTTCGAACAATAAAAAAAGGTAGAGCCGTTCATCAATACTCAATACAGAAGCAGATCAAAAGGATTGCTGATAGATTAACCATAAGACCTCAAAATTTTAATAAAACAAGATAGAGTTTTATTCTATGTAGAGATGAGTCAGACGTTTGTGATACACGTATAAGTGAAGATGAGGTGCGTCGTGTTAACGAGCGATTTCACAAGCTATGCGGGGAGCGGGCTTATTTAATTGTGACTGTTGTTAGTTTGATGCTAAATTACTTTTAATATTTTTATTACTATGCATTGTCTTCAATCAATTGAATTGCATCAAATGCTTATGGCTACAAAAATACTTATTTTACTTATAAAAGAAAATTACTTAACTTATTTTTATTTTTAACAGTCTGCTATAAATTGAGGAAACGGTAAGTTTTCTGTCATTTACATAATAATTTAGGTAACATATGATTTAAAATTTTATTTTATTAGCTTCAACCCTAGTTATTTTAATATAGTATAGTTAATTATATAATAATATAGTAAAAATATTTTCGTGAAGATTAGTAAGAAATTTTCATTATAATTTTTGCTTTCAGTAGTGAAAAAGTTTCATTTCATTAACATCACATTTCATTAAGATTCATGTTTTTGATTTTGTACGGAACTTGATGGCTAATTTCGTCATGGCAGTCAATGATAACCTCATCATGAATTTTTACCTCTAATAAACTTGCTTAAAATAATATGATTACAAGTCTATTTAAATATTTTCACAAAATCCCGCTTGCACTGAGTTCTCCGGTAACATTTGTATCGGAACGGTAGCCGCAGACCGCCGTCGGCCCAACTAATTTCACACCGATTTAGTCAAGTGTACTGGTACAAAAAATGATCCATTCACTCATTCGTCTACTCGCCCGAGAACGTGGCTCGGTGTTTTTGAATGAAATTTATATTTAGATCATGTGAGAGAGAGTTTTTTGCACCTTTCTTTGCGACTGGTAGAAAGTGATCGGTCGCTAGATGTTCAGTTGATGTTCTAGCTCTCATTTCTGTTATTTTAAAGAAAACATAATAATGAACTTCATTAGTATGCCCTTAATAATAATACTGTTATTTTAAAAAAATAGACAAATTAGATCTTAATATGGGTTACTCAGAATTTCAGGGATACGTGACATGACTACGTAGCCCGTGTCACTTGTTTATATGGCAGTACGTCTTGCTAACTTAGTTATTAAGCCTAGATGACACGCGTGCATGAAGATTGGAATTCCTAAGACTTTAGATGTGGAAGATACTTTAGGTGTAGTTAAAGAACTTGCTATTAAGAGTGCCCTTCACGCGGCTCGTAAGCACGTAGCGTTTTTTGTTACCACAGCTGGGGATTTCGCTTTCGATGCGCGTGATCGACAACTTTGGCCGTTCGGAGAGACTCGAGGAGCTGAATGTAAGTGTATTAAAAAGACATCTCACGAATACATTTATAATTCGAATCTCGATTAAATGTAGACTATTGCAAGTCGGTTATAAAATAAGCTCCGTAGAATGTGGTATAAGTTGTAATTCATTATCATATACTCTAAGCTATTGTTTAGTCTGTACTCGTATCATGTTCCGGCTCAATTATTTTATCTTTTTTAAAATAGTCCAAATAGTTCCGGATTTATCCGAGTTTCTTTTTCATGGTCTCCCGTTGATCGCAGCGAGGTCGTAGCGAAGGAAAAAACTGTGTAGAGTTAAGTGCGTACTTTACTTTACTGTTCTCGAAGATCTCCATAATGTTTTAGATGGTGTCTAAAGTCGGCCAATTTACACGTGGCCACTTACGAGTAAGCACCCTTGTCATTCTTATAAGAGGCTCGTATCTAATCATGGAACGACACAAACTTTGGTGGTTTTAATATGTTTCATTTATATTTCTATATCTTTACCCTTCCCGTAAGGCAATTGGCGTAATAATAATGGGTTTAATATAAGCGATATTAATCATTATAGCGATTTTAGAAACAAATGTCGAAATCTACGTAACTGAAATGTTGTTAAGTAGTACTGCGATTAACACCTTATTATCCTGATCCACTATAAAGAGAGTAACAAACCCCGTGTGTAATCGAGCCGTGCCAGTTCCCAAGGAAGTGGCTGTGGTTAGGGTCCAGTGTCGATTACTGTGCCTGCTCACCTCTGCATAGAGTATGTTATTTTGATTTATTATTAACAAAGGAACTGGCATTAGTATCTCGTTAAAAGCCCTTGTGTTTTATTTATCGTTATATCAGATTTCTATAATTGTAGATGTCGCACTCGGGTGAAAGCTTTATCACTACATAGTATAAAACAAAGTCGCTTTTTTTGTCCCTATGTCCCTTTGTTTGCTTAAATCCTTAAAACTACCCAACGGATTTTGATGTGGTTTTATTTAATAGATAGAGTGATTCAAGAGGAAGTTTTATATGTATGATAACATCCATTAAATAGTGGAGAAATACTGTTATTTTTGAGGTTTCTAATGTGATGTCGTAAAT
>DWDT01000302.1:0-22843 GCA_018245595.1 Microceris scylla
TTAATTGACATGTTAAAGTGTTAATCTTGAAATAACGTCTTAATTTACAGGATTAATAACTTTAGTTGTAAAAAAATGTTTTCCAAGCTACCTTTTTTGACAATGATATGGTGTTCTTGTGTTTGCTTATTACCCGATGGTATGAACCTTAGTGAATTAACATTCGAATTTTCTTATATAAAAGGGCTTAGAGTTGTTTAAGTTACCATCTATGATTATCAATTCCTACTCTAGCCAACAGCGGGTCGGCAGGCTTCAAATCCCTTAGAGACATTATGGCAAACTCTAAGGTATGCGGGTTTCTTCACGAAGTTTCCTTCACCGTTCTAAGTGACATTTAAGTCCGAATGTACAATTTTGTGACGAGGCGTGGGCTTGGATCTAAAACTAGACCCCAGAAATGAAAGACTGAACCCTAAACATTTACTTCTCATCCATAGATATACGGTATTATATGGCCATTATGCAACAATAAAATAATATTGTATCAATATTCAGCACACATCCGGTACATATTCCATCCACGCGGACCTACACGTGAATATTGAAAGCGAATAATTCGGTCGATTCGAGAAGTGTTCTAAATGATCCGTGCGGAACGCACTCTGCGAACAGATAACTCAGTTACATTCGCTCTTCATGTATAACAAATGTAACAACGTATTTCATACACAAACTCGACTTTAATATAATGGTAATGCAATAAACCTATACTTTTCTATTCGTTAGAATGTTTGCCAGAAGATTAAGCAGAAGAGTTGAATACAATTTGTGATACAAATACAACATAATCTAAGTTGGGAGATAAGTGCTTTTTATCCCAAAACTTGGAAACAAAGTCGGAAATGAAAGCTTATATTTAATAATTGTCAGGTAACTTCCTTTATTACGTATAATATATTCAATAAATCATCGATATAAACCTGTTTCATTCCATTGTTAGACATAGGTCTCCCCTAAAGGGTTTCTGTCCGTAATCGCGTCGGTAGTCATGCAAGATCGTAAAGCACGACTTCTCGCACCGTCTTTACTGCTGCCTGTAGACGGCCAAGGTATATAGCATTTCCTAGGCAGGCCGCCATATACCGTGATTTTTTTTTCTAATTGTGTAATACTGATGACCCTAATGGCCTCTACAGCGTTACCGAGTTTGGTCGCGAGCCTGAATGGCTCCGTCTGAATTTTGGAGAGAGAGCAAGGGGTAGGATTGAGGCCCAGCACGGGCTGAAACCCCAACTTCGCCCCACACACCATACCGTGATCTGCCAGCCAGATCTTATATAACGCCTACCGCTCGCTCCGTCGATTCGTCAGTACCTTAACGTCTTCAAAACGAGGTGCTTAGTTAACTTCTTCGAGTTGTATATCAGGACAGTAAATATTAATGGAGTGTTTGACAGGCCAACATGATTTATGACGCAGTCAGCACTGCAAAATGTTGATGGAGACGTTGATAGATGTCGCACATGGTACAAGCATATTTAAGCCGTTTAATGTAGTTGAAATGTTGCACATATTTTAGAGTTATAAATGTGTTTCACATTCTGTTAAATTTAATATCCATTTACAAACTTGATTTTATTTTTCATTTCCTTCATTTCTGAATTTATTACATTTTATTGCCTTAAGTTAAATCATTTTATTACATTTAATCATAAATTACAACGCCTTTAATTGTTAGTTTATAACTGTAAGAGTACTATTTCATTCGTGGCTAATATTTTAGTGAAAATAATTATGAGGGAGGCGGGTATACGGGGTGATATATGCGGGGACCAAGACATTCCTTGGGGAAGCTATTCATCTGTGTCTGCACTTAACTCTACACAGACGTAACCGGTTTGAGAAACTGTGCTCTGCCATCCCTAACCCACATGTTTAGCGTTGGGCGTATGAAAAATAACTTCCTCTGCTAGGGGAAGCCAACTCCCAGCAGAGAACTGAAACATATGATGATGATGGACAGATCTGAAAGTATCCCAATATATGATGCTATATACATATGTACATATTTATGTGTTATTAAATAATATTACATAATATATGACAGAACTCCGGCTGTAACAATATCTGTCCATTCCCGCGCTTAAATCTCAGGAATACGTGAGGGATTTCCGTTCAGTTATGACCAATATGTAAGATAATCCCTAGGGAACGTTTAAATGATGGCGTGTAGATTGGTCAATCTATAGCAATAAATGTGAAGAAAAACCAAAAATATTGTCAATAATAAGTCAAAATGGTATTTGTATTTTTTTTAATTCACTAAAAGAAATATATGTGTATCTGCTGCATCTCACCTTACCTCTCTGAACACAAGCCACGTTTGACAGTGAAGTGTTGATTATAACTTCGGACTGACTTACGGCATATAACGTTTCCTAGATGTCTAACAAAACGAACGTCTAATGAAACGAACGTCTAATGAAACGAACGTCTAATGAAACGAACATATTGATGATGACAATGATGACACATACAGTAGATTCATTCAGTAAACTAGCTCAAAGAGATTCGAGGGTTGTTGAACTACCCACATACATACATCCTATGTTCTCTTATACATAACAATTTGCTTAATAATCATCATACATACATTCTTCTCATCGTAACAGTAGAAAGCCTTCTGTCTGGAAGCGTTTCATTTTCAGTGCTCAGAATTTAATTGCTAATTACACGCACATAAGGACTATTTTCACGCAGCACGTAACAGTGACAGGACAGTCCCTACGTAAATACAGCATTGACGTCCGCATTTCCGCGACACCTGCACCCCACCTAATTTTTGATAGAAGCAAATGTAACCAATTCGCTTACATACCAACAAACTTAGTAAGGCCGGTGATAGATCACGCTTAAAAATACTTTATTTGTGTAAAGACTTCATCGCTTACAAAGAATAAATATTTACGAATATGGATGTTGTACGTGCCTTCCTAAAACCTCTGTTCAATTTGTATGTATGTGTGTATATATAAATTACTAAAAGTATGTACACACTTTGCTCACATAAATAGCTATAAGAAACGAATAATGAACCCAATTCATTCATATTATTCTCAGTACATCTGGCAACACAAAGGTCATGCATTAATACAGTTAGAAGCCAAGTTTATAGCTTTCCACTCGAGTCCTATAACTTTCAGCGACTATTTCACACGGGGGAATTACTTTCAGTTTTACGATCTTTTCACAGCTTAATACGGCTTGCTTTAAGACCTTCAGTTTCATATCGGGGATTTTATAATTCTATAATTGAAGACGTTTATCTAGATAGAATTATAAGCATGACTCGTTCATTATTGAACAATGACTTATGTGTCTTTTGCAAATGATTTACAAAGCAATATCTCTTGCACTACATTGCCTAAGAAGTAAAATATTATCGTGGAATTTCACCACTTCCTTTCTCTGGATATTACTCGCCTATCCCACAGGAACAACAGTTTGCTAGCCGTGCAGTGAGTTTAATTGCAGGACCTGGCTTATGGCTAATGGAAATAATATATTTTACTTACACGCACTTTTCCTTCTTTGAATGTTAATGGAGTTGTATACGCCGATGTACCTCATTTGCCTTTTACTAAATCGTCCAGTTATTCACGTAATTCATTTAATTTTAAGTTAGAATGTTAGCAATACACAAATCATATCTTTTATTTTATATATCTCTCTCCGCTCATTTTCTATCTACGTACATAAAGCTTAACAATGGTTACTCTGATATACCTTATTGTTAAAAAAGGGTACGAAGATTTATCTTTACGTATTAATACATGTATAGGTTGTTTGATCATATCTTTGTACTCTTTGAAATAAAAGCCAATCTAAGTGAACAGATGGAACCGCTATTTTCCAATTTATACACTTAAATTATCCCCTATTCATAATAATAGAATTTCATATCGGTTTTTCCTCGGACCTCACACTCACCCGTCTGATCGCAAAGGGAATTCGAAAAGAGTCCGCTTTATGACAAACAGACGGTACGCGAACTACAAATATGTTCATTAATTTATTCTTATATATATGTATGTTCACCCAGACATAAAACAAATACTTGTGTTCGTCACACAAATATTTGTCCCGATGGGAATCCAGCTCGCGACCGCAGCCTTACAGGTTCACTTATCATTGGACTGACGGCCCATAATTGTTTGATATACATATATAAATAGTTCAAATAATAATAGTTTATGTGGATTGTTCCAATGTCCCCTAATGACGTGAGCACAGTGGTATATTAAGCTCAGACTCTTATCAACGGCTAGCCACAGGATGCAGTAACAACACTTAGTAGATAGTCATTACAGTTGGACATGTCTAACGACCAGACTTGGGCAGTTCAACTAATGTTGTCACAATAATAATAGTATCTTGGAACGACTTCATACAAGGCCGTCTTATCTCAAACTAATGAGAATGTCTGCTATGGCTATGGCGTCAGCCAGCAAGTAAGCTATATGTGTACATTATTTATCCTATTAACATGCTTTCTAAACATGTACTTATGTCCTGTCTTCTTCAGTTCCTCAGACCAACTGGTAGCAGGGTGACCTATGTTAAAAAGAATATAGATGATATAAAAGAAAGAAAATATATTTTTTTTATAACTATAACTTCGTACACGGAACAAGAACAGTTTTGAAAACTTTCTTCACCGCTTTAGTAATTGTCTGGCATAGTAATTCATAAAGGTCTGAAGACCGTATTTAAGTGGTGTCTTGCGTAGTTTCATCTTAACAATGAGATAAAACAAAATGTTTCTTATTCCAAATAAGAACGATATATTTCACGAAACAATATCGAAATCAGATTAACAAATAATAAATAAACAAATATTCCAAAAATCATAATGCCATGTCAATCGCAGATAAAGCTAAACAAAATATATATTTCATTTTAAGTTAAAATCGCTTATCAACAAAAAAAACTTTAGATACCTATACATAAACGCAATATGTATAGATTTAATAACTTGGGAAAAGATATTATCAAATTGGAAAGTTCCAACATGGCTCCAGACGGATGGAATTAAAAAGACTCGCAACTTTTTTTGACCGGACGTTATTCCTCTGGCTTCCGTTGTATTCAGCCGCGCACGAACCAAAATAAAAGGTCAGACTTTTTAGCAACGAGATTAATTCTGGCTTATCGGATTTCAAATGGATGTTCTAAAATACGAGATTTGAAATTTTATGGAACGAATTTTGTGTGAGTTTCGCGGTATTTTTTATGTCAACTCTTTTAATCACGTTAATATGTGTTTGACCTCTATAAGGAAGATAGGGGACAAAATGGCTTAAGATAAATGTAACCTAATAAGTTAAGGAAATGACGTAGGATAATACGGTAAAGATTAAGGTAAAGCAAAAAGGTAACATAGTAAGATATGGTAAAGTGCTAATGAAAAAGGTAACGCACAGATAATTTAATAGAAAGATATAAAACGAGCTAAGGACTTTCAACTTTTATTTAACACATCCATTGACTTACTCTATTGCCGTATTATACAGGACACAAATCTGAATTTAATCATTAAAGAACGAAATCACAGTTATTGATAATATTATAACACGTTATATACGTACAAAAAAGTCAACATTAAAGATGTGAGTTACTTACTTCCAGATTACGTCGGACTTAGACAAATTTGGTCCAAATTTATCAACGAGTGGATAAGCAGGCAATGATGCGAAGGGTAAGGGCGGCGTTATGTTACAAAATCGCCAACATACGTACGTGTATACCTAACCATTCGAAGGGACGAGAAACAAACTCTTTTTTCCGAAGCTCCGTCCAACCCTTCACGGGTATTGGAGTAATTTTACGTAAGTATAAAGGAACGTGCAATCGTACTATTAAATGGGGAACACTCGATTTTCTTTCGTCACGTGCCCTTAGCTCGTAAAATTGTTACATTTTCTTAGCCTAGCCAAAAGGTTGGTTTACACAGTGTCGTTAACTGGCGCTAGTAACTCAGTTCATCGGTATTGGCACGGTTCAAAGGTTCACCGTTAGCGTCCAACTTTCCAGGTCTATTTAGCGCTATTTTATACCATACAATAGAAAATAATGTTTAGCTATTTATTTATAAATTGGATCTTGGCTTTTGTTTTCATAATATGTATATTTGATAACAAATGAGCAGACAGCAGTCACTATATGCTATGTCTATATATATTATCTTTACCTCGAATAGAACTGTGGCTGCTATTCATTATTAAAACTATTCGTAATTCTTAACCGGTCAAACAGGTTCGGGAATAAGATTGCTATAAACATTACATCAAGTAGGATATTTATTTTACCTTTTTTTGCCCTTAACTTTGTTATAATCTTATGTAGCAAGTCACCGGTGACGATAAGCGACTGCCGCGAGTCACTGGTCCGATGTGAATGGTTCTATGTGATCGTAACACTTGCATGTATGTAACACTGGTGCTTACTTGAACAATAGCCTATTGGTTATGGATGGAATATTGGAATATTAGAACGGCAGAATGTTGATGCATGCAGGTGTCAAGGAAGACCAAGATTCACCTATAACGACGGGAGACCAGGACTCCCTTATAACGACTAAATACTGAGTGATATGAAAGACAGCAGGTAGTCACCGAAACTGGTGTGGGTTTACGAAGAGAGAGATGAAAGCGAAGAAAAACGGGTCAGATGTGCAAGTATAGAAACATTTGACATTTACATAATGTCAAAATACAAATATACCTATCGTATAACGTATTGATTGTAGGTAGCCTGAAGTGACATATAGATGAAGATTACATACGGTGGTAACACCCGATGGCGCTCGAGCGCCGGAGCCCCGGAGGCTTTTAAATTTTTAACCCGCACCCTTTTTTATTGTTCTCACGCTCGCGCGGCTTAATGCTCACATGTGAAGTGTTCAATCTTCATCCTCGCGTTCATTATTCCTATTCAATAAACACGATTTTATACGGATATATTCTTATACATTACTGAATATCTGACAACATCATACATACCCATCTGATCCCAAACTAGATAGAGCTTGAGTCATGGTAACTACTAACGTACAGTAGCTACGGGAATATAAGAAAATATGTACTTATATGTAGATGCTCCCATAAACCCGGCTACGGAATCAACATGCTACTCCACTGTTTACAAAATTATGTTCGTTTTTGGAGTTCAGTAACGACGAAACGGGCATAAGATAAACAGTTATATTATGTCACAATAAACCCGTTTCCTAAAGTTATTTATGATGATATGTATGTATATGGACAATCCTCTTCACCGTGGCCGGTAAAAGCGATCCTGTTGCAATATCTAATTCTATCGCTGGCTCTCTGATGAATGCCGAAACCGCATTTGCTTATGAATACCCGAACATATTGTGAGCAATACAGTTGACCAGGACTATTATAAGGTTACCCATATAAGCGCTTTTGTCTAGTTGTTCAAGGTGGTTAGTTAGTCTAATCATCACCATTTTCATCATTATCTGTTAGAATAATAGTTAAGAGCATGACATTGAGCCAAACTGATGATGACGATCACAATGACGACGATGATGACGATGATGACGATGATGACGATGATGACGATGATGACGATGACGACGATGACGATGATGACGATGACGACGATGACGATGATGACGATGACGACGACGACGATGGTGACGATGATGACGATCATGACGATCATGACGATCATGACGATGACAATCATGACGACGATGACGACGAAGACGATGATGACGATAATGATGATGATGACGATGACGACGATAACGATGATGATGATGACGATAACGATGATGACGATGACCCTAGTCTATTAAATTAGCAAGTGTTATACAATAATACTAATAATAACAATGGCCAAGCTTCTGTTCTATAAATAAATATATAGATCACTGAACATGTCGAAAAGTATAGCGCTGATATTTATTACATCTATGGCTTCTACGTGCTACATTCAGCGCCATCAATATCTGACGGCATAGAAAACTTATTCTTCGTGTTGTATCACCAGAGAGTCGATTTTATTAAGAAACGGCAATTCCCTCATTCTCATTATCCCCACGCTATGTATGGGAATTGGAGATAACAAAGCACTACTTCTCGTACCACCCGCGCTTATGTGTATGTATATGACATTTGTGTATGTATGGTCTCATTATTATATTAATTATGGATTAGGTACTAAAGATAAAGAAATTTAAGTATACAAACTCATAATAAAAACTAATTAAATTCTAAGCTTCTTAGCTTTCTTGTTATTTTAAATTAAGAGAAACTGAAAATGGACATTCCGGGAAAGTCAGAAAGTTATTAAGCGCCTAAGAAGCGTATAATTGAAAGAAAACATCAATTACACGCAAATTTATTCCAGTTTTCGGTACTTTTTATCATTAAAGTCATACTATTGCTTGTTGTAACTTATTTTGAGATTACATTCAAGTTTATGGCAATAGACTTTAATAGATTGACGTTTATTGCCACACTTGTCCGATAGTCTAATTATAAAGATAAAAATACGTCACTTATATATTAAATACTTTGCAATTGGTCCTGGCCACTTGTGTCAGTGGTTAGTAAACCAGATCGTTGTGTCGGAGGTCATGTGTTCGAAATAGCCGTTATTAGATATTTATTTATTTCATAATATTATGCTGCATGCATTATATCGCCTATTCCGTGGGACTTAAATGTAACTGACGTGAGAGTGTACTACACATCTCTGCCTACCCTTTCGGGGATAACAGGCGCGAAGTTACGTCGTATTATACTGAAAGAAGTATGTCTATTCGTTCGTATATCTATGGTTCGCTGTAACTGAGACGCGTTGGAAAGCTTTTAACTGGCCGCCGAGTTTTATAGGCACACTTCGGTTTTAATGAAATATAAAGTGAAAACCGTTATTTTTCACTAGGAAGGGTTCAGTTTGATCCCTTTTTTTATTTCTCGGATTAAATGGCTTGTTTTATCGCGTTGCGTCCGTTTACGGTCGCGGTTTTACCCATTTTTTTGGGTAACCTCTTTTAAGGGAACGATCGAATAGGGTAGGTACGGCTTGGTTTGATTGTTTTGAATTTTAAATACGTTTACATGAAGTCGTAAAGTGTTGTCGTAAAAATTAAAAATGAAAACTGACCTCAATTATTAGTACAACCAATAAAAAAGTACCACCTACTATTATATTATATTTACATGCTTACGTGTTTAGTGCCTACATTAATACTTTTCAGGTGCACGACGTTAATAGTGAACCACAAATTTAACTAATAATGTGGTCATTAAATAATTAATAAAAATTGAACAACATGATAATAAGTATAACATGATTTATTGTTATCAATTCTCATCGCGCTAGTTTCATTTCGTTTTCACTCGTAGAGTCAGTCATTTTCTTCATTATCGTGATCCCTTTTCAATGATTTTGCAGGATCGCCTTTCAGAACGAGAAGGCTTATGATTACACAATGTACATATGTATAATGAATGCCAAAAGATTAAACACTATCTACATTACAATATAACTTGTACAATATCCAAACTAAGCATGAAAGTATTGTAGTTCTGGTAGTAGTCGCCCTCCGTCCTTAAGTTCAATAACTCAAACTCTACACATGTTCTTGCTTTATTAAAGATCTATCACTCCCAAAGCCAGTGCCGAAGCGCCTCTTATCTCATCGCCTCGTGTCTTCAGGCTCAGGTGTGTGTTTCTTCGGGAAATTTCATAACGTCTTAAGAAGTCTTCAACGCACATGTGACTTGAGACTTTATAGAATTGCACATGTATTTAGGCTATTTCTAATGTTTTTCAAAAACATCAACAGCCCCGTGTCAGTTGCAAATCTAATAAACATGGATGACATAACGTCATGCCTGAAATTCCCGGTGCTGTCCGGTTTCATCTAGGTAACACCATTGAATACGCAGTGAGCCTGTTGCCATACACCGGCCACAAAAGCACTGCTAGAAATTTCTGCTAAAAATCAAAGCCAGCAAAATTCAATACTACCCAACTGAAGATTCTTGCACCTCTCGATTAACAGTCGCGCTTGAAAACAATCGACCGACTAGGCAGTTGAATTTTATAGTAATAAAAATATATTGGCACATCAAGAGACACGCCCATTGGAACCGAATTTGGATAGAATCTGTGTTATGGTTACTCGACGGCTAATAGAAGACACAACAAAACTATCGTTGCTCCTCACACAAATATAATATATCTCCGGGAATCAAACCACTAAACAATCTGTTAGACACACCTATTTATGATTACCAAATATAAGATATTAATACAAAGATAAGTCCGAGTTAGAAAATAAAAGAAGATACAAATTATCAGTTATATAACAATAACAGCGTCCATATGTACGTGACAATCATATCTTGATATCGTACGAGCTCCATGACGAGGGACACCTGAACACGACGCCCGGGTAAGTGCCCCCAATCTGATACCCGCGTTACTGGTATTGACAGCCTGCACAATTATTTTCTTTCGTAACAATGTCCGAAGGGTAGATGTTTTCTCTTGTTATGTAATCATAAATAACAAATAATAAATACTTGGAGACCTACGCAGCCATCCCATCGCCATCACTTATCACTAGATAATTCTTGTGCTATGGTATTCAATGATAGACATACATGTACAATTCTAAGTACATTCTTATAGTCGATTTTAACATTAATGACACCAGAATATGATAAATACAAATCTGGCGACAGCTTACTCGGCCACTTGGTATTCAACGCGAAGGAGCTTATCCTATGGAGACATACAGTCTATAAACATACCTATATTTACGAATATATATTTACATATATGTATATGAATAGCATAACATTCATAATACTTTTATTGATAATTGTTCTAATAATAATCTCTAATACTGATAATCTCAAGCATACAAAACTAGCTAAATATTCAAAATTATTGCTCAATATTTAAGATAGGTCAATAAATATGACGTATAAATTTGTACCCTTATCGTGACTACCCCGAGGCTGAAATATTTATGACTCCAATTATTTCGTCATATTCACTTGAAACAGGTCACGAAAGTAGATGACTTTTCCGCGTAGAAGGTATTTCGAATTTATACTTTAGGTTAGACAAATAATGCTGACCTCGGCAGTTATAAGGTCAAAACTATTTATGATTGGTTACCGATATTGACAAACATGTCAACTGTTCAGACATATCGGACTTGATAATTATGCAGCGATAATATTGTTTCATGATAATGTTCAATTCCAAACTCATCGAAACGAACTCATCATTGAACAAATTCATTATGATTTAAAAAATAACGCCGACATGGCCAATATGACTTATGATTTAAAAACTAACGCCGATATGGCCAATATGACTTTAATTTGGTCCAATTGAACATTTTAGGAAACCGCTCGTTAAAATGTTGTGACTTTTTGGTTTTTCAAAACTGCCAACAACAAGTCAGTAACGTTAGCTTCGTTCAATAATCATATAATTAAAAGTAAAGTATATTGAAATATAATTATTCATTGTTCGTAAATAAAATATTACAACTAAAGCCTCGAGTGTTTTATTATTTCAAATAATATTATTTGAAATTTAATTAAAATTGTTCGAAAACTAAATATCCTTTTTAAAATCTCTTTCAACGCTCAAATCTCATAAGTCGCCGTTAAACAAATACCTACAGAAATATTAAGGCTTTATTAAAAAGAGTGCGGCGAATCTTTTTATCGCGCCTATTTTTTTCTCGCGCTCGCTGAACTTATAGAATACGCAAAAACAAAGTTTCAATTATAAAATATTGGATTGTATGAAATAATATGAATCGTTTTGAATTAATAACAGCATTTTGTAATAAACACACGACTATCTGATACGCAGCTTTGTTGGTTTCATGCTATGATAACCAGACTCCTCATAAACTACATATATATACATTTCTAAATACATATATACATATTATATTACACCTAAAGATATATTTACATCTAAACACAATACAATTACTCATTATATCATAGACAATTTTCATGGCAATCGAACTTGCAACCCTCACTTTAATCAAGATCACTAACCAGTAAGCTAACAGAGAGCTGTTTCTTTAGAATACAAGTGTATAATATAGCATAATACTAATTTATATACATAAAAACGTACTCGCACGCTCAATGGAGCCAGACGGCGTGTCGTGTCGGCGCGACCGACGTGAGTCACGTGGTGCCCGCCATTTATCGTCTGCGAATTAACTGCCACTCAGCTTAACTCCGATTAATTTTAACCAGCGATTACAACCATTGATAACCCAGCGGCTTAGAATTGCAGCTGCCTGCTGATCCAGGTTTTGTACTTTAAAAAACTATGTAACTATGTATGTATTTTAAAATAAATATTACATGCTGTGCTGGTTTTTCTGTTCAATGTTTCGCATGTTCTCGTACCTCATATAAGTTAAAAATTAGTCGACGGGTTATATTAGAAATGTCTGGGAGTTAGCCCGTCCATAGTTAATGATAGTATCATGAGAAAACCTGCACATCGTAGAGTTCTTTCTAGTGATATCTAAGGCGCATATGATCATCCATTCTATACCCTTAGCCACTTAGGTCCATGCTGTTGAGGATTTAGGTAAATTACGGGGTAGATAGATGTGTTAAGCCTTCGTTGTACCATCATCTGTGGACTTTAGTAACAGGATATTCGTTTTTGTCACAACCCTATTCATTGGAACTATTGACGATATTTAGTTCAGGGTTTGCATATTCAAAAGAATTAGTGAAGAAGGTAAAAGTTATTTAACAATGGAACTTTTATATTTGGCATGATGAGGCAATAATAACGTTGTCTAAACTGTTCTCGCTGAAAATATTTAATAATAGCTTTACAATATCTCTACACAATTACACTATGATCTGTTTACTTCATGTTTTCGTTTAGTTCCAATCCGTTTAAACGCTTCCAAACTGAACGAAAGCTGTTTCCACATTAAATAGTTCTCGGCAAGCAATTACTCAGTCCATTATTCGTTTTGCTGATATAGAGCAGTCCAACTTTATAAGTTCACAGTTTATTTCACTTTAAACTTTCGCCCGCTTCAATTAATCTGTGACTCTTATCTTGTATGAAAATCTTTATTCGAATTCAATCTTTCAAACTCTCGTCTCTCTTATTTCTGTTTGAATGTTATTATTCGGATATCTGTTGTTGAAATGTTCGTGTTATCTAATATGAATTATAGTTTAAGAGGTAATAATAAGGAGACTATGTCAACTTTCAGAGTGAACTACGCGGCTGTGGTCAAACACGAATAGGAAAAATTTGGTGAGATTATTGATTGTCTTTATAAAAGAGAAGGAAAGTTAAATATCTTAAAGGCCTCCAGAGTTTTTAATCCATCCCCACTTGACCAATTAGGCAGTCTAACGCCTTAACCCTTCCCATTCTGATTAGATATTTATATTCTACAGTAAAACATTAAAATGGTTAACAATGTTGATGATTCTTGAAACCATGACATTTTCTCATAAAAGTATTTCGAAATATGTGTAATCAGTAATTGTCATATACATGTAGGTCTAGAGAATACTACTGTTACAGAATTACAAATAATTACAGAATAAAATTAATTGGAGACATGAGGACTATCTAGAATATTAAATAAGATATAATAAGATAAGATAATAAGAAATAAGGACTATCTAGAAGACTATTCTAGAAATAAGGACTATCTTTACAAAAAATTTGCTCTCCTCATCAGTGCTAATGACGCATCCTCCGCATTCGGCAAAGAAACACGTGATAAACACAGAATTCCTTCCTCCCAAATTGTTTCACATTAATCTACATCCATTGTTTGTTCAAATCATCTACCACGTAACAACATTGGGGGAGAATCAGAATTAATTCTCGGTATCAAATAAAATCCTTTTTCGTATTATACGACCGGTAAGAGATTGGCTGCTATTCAGCTTGATGGAAGCGCAGATACGTTCTAAGATGGAGCACGCATGCCTAGGAAATTGAACTTGTAATTCTCATTCAAGGTTCGTGAAAACCAATCAATAAAGCCATTTTCTACACTCAAGCAATAATCATTCAGGGAAGCCGGAATGAATGAAAAAGTTAAAGTTTTCTAACAGGGGAACTTCTATGCCGGGATGAGACATCAGTTTCAAATGTCTAGTGTTCAAATCTGGGATTGCATGTCTTGGAACTCAAACATTCCTGACATTAAAAGGTCGTGTATTTTAATAACTACAGTTACTTCAATAGCCATAATAAAACCAAGTGGTGCCTTTGAGTTTTATTGAAAACCAAATGATATTTATACTTTCTACTATCAATACAATTTTATCGCTGTTTACAGTAAATTACGAAGCTTCCATTGAATCCCATTTACTCCAAGTATTTTACCGCTTCAGTAAAATCCAGCAATTCTCCCCTACTCCCCAACAATCCGTACACGCGAGTGAATCCACAGCATACCTCTTAAAGATTCCTCAAACAGCGCGCACACAATTCGACCTTCAGCGTAGAGTGATATTCAACTCATTGGAATTTTTGCATCTCCTCGTTGACTTCCTTTGTAAGGGAAACACGATCCCCTTAAGATAAATCTGTCACTGACACGAATTCTAATACGAGGCTCGCACATTCGCGGTATAACCTTCAGGTATCTGCACCCTTCCCCTAACGCACCGCTCGTAACGAATGCTCTGTACACAGTAACTGATTGTGCGGTTTTAATGTTCGATTTGCACCTTTGTTTTTCCGCGAACATGTTTAATGTGGAATAGACTTCGAAATTATGTGCTATGTGTGTATAGTGCTATTAAAAACTACACTAAAATTGTTATCTCGAGTTTCGTATTGTCTTTTGGTACATAGCAAGGAAAACAATCTATTACTAATTTCGATTTTACAGTGCTACTTAAATACTTACTTTTTATTCATGAGTGTTGTTAACAAAAGGTGTACTTTATGCCAAATGGTATTTTTGTATGCGTTGGATAAGCAGCTAAAGCCAAGCTTTTAATTATTAATATTATAATTAAAATTATATAAAGCAATGAACCACTGAATACATAATTACGTATACAAATATAATTTATATATACCGTATGTACAAGTAATTCCGATCTGTCATTCTGCATTTACAGGTTCTTCCATCTAATATCACTTTAAAGTAATAATAATTTTATTGCCTACAACGAAGATCCAATATTCCAAATATTTACATCACGTTTTAAAACTAATGCACAATTTAAGAGAATGTAAATAAATCTAAATTTAAATGTTAAAATCAGTATACAAAACTACTTTATAAACATTTAAATGAAATCTTTCCACCTAATTTATACCGAGTCCTCATTTGCCACCAAACCAGGCCACCTTCGCACTTTCATCACAAAAACCGAACGCGAAATTACTCGACCTCTATCACACCGCACGGCCCCGTGATGTGCACTTTACATTCAGCACAAAAGCTCCTATACAAACGCTGAATAAAAACACAGACTCATTGTAGGCAGCGCTGCCACCGCTGCGGGTGGCGCTCGCGATGTTTTCACGACTAATATTTAGCAGTGATAGGGAAATATGAGCAATGCGCAGGTTTGCATCGGAGATTCCGTTTGTAGGACGAGGTGTTGAACTACAATGTTTGAACTACAACTATGTACAATGTACAATGGAAACGCATAGCAGATTCTGTAATTCAAAGTCGTTAAAACAAACCTTTGAAAATGTATATCATGGCTATAAATATTTTTTTTTTGGTTACTAACAAGAATTGCGTAAGAAAGACAGAGTACAGGAATGTTGTGGTGCAATTTTACTATTGTTATATTATCATCACGCCGATTTCCGTACGCGGTAGACAGAGAACAGACGCGCTTTTTTCACATTTATCACTCCGCACACGCACGAGGGTTTCGGAGGTTCTTATAACTTTAGATTGTAAGTAATAAAATTATACAATACTTATATAATATACTCCCTAAGTAGAAACAAAGTCAAATAAGATTCCTTTTTTCATTTCTCTCGCGAGTCCCTCGAGAAGGTTCTTCAAAACATTAATATGTCTACGTCTAAAAGTTTGGCAGTATTGTAAGAGTTGGAATTGGAGATAAAATGAACTTTTCTATACGTGTGATTAACGCTTACAAGTATATAACATTCTTTGCTCGAATGTTCGCCGTACTTTTGTCGATAATAATTTTTATCGTAGTCAGTCGCATCGTCGTATCGTAGTCCGTAGTCGTGTTGTCGTTTAGTCAGTGAACATGCACTCCTGAGCGGTGGTTGCAAGTTTGAATCCTGACCGGAGCAAATATTTTCTTTTTTACATCTAAACTTGAGTAGTTATTAAGAAAACTGTGTATGCAATTGATCAGCTGTCAGGTTACCATAGCACAGGCATTGTCTTTGTTATCAGACGGCTGTGTGAGAAGCCACAAAAATATTAGATATTATTATAAGTTGTAAAATGACAAATATTTAATCACATACATATGTTAAGCAACATATGTTCCCCTTACACCATATTCCGCCCCCAATAAATAGTAAATTCATCATCATCATCATTACCATCAACCCATTGACCATTCCACTTCGGAACACGAATCTCCTCTTAAAATGAGAAGTGAGACGGCAAAGAGAGCCAATACTTATATCAAATTGCGACCTTTTAACTTTAATAAGAAATTTAAATAACGACAGATAATTTGCGAGATAAAATCCTATTTCGTAAATAAGGTCTTTGCAGCCAATTTAACGAACGTAAGCCGATTTGTATTTATATATCTTCTGAAAATTTAATAATATTGTATAAGTCGATGAAGTGAAAATACCAGATAAATTGATTATTTATTTATACACATTTGTGCAAGGAATCAGTCTCGAAGACGTTAGTACATTATACATACAAATATTAGAAGTAATCGATTTTTCACATACGTTGTCATTGTCAGCATTTATAGTGGGTTTCAAGCTCCATATTAGAATCCCAAGCCGACTTTACTGAGCTATACTGCGCCGTGCGATGCAATAGCCTAGGCTCTGGTGACCAGCTAAATTCCCAGGCTGACAACAGGCAGCAGCGTAGGTGCGAAAAGCTGTATTATATGAGGTTGAACCCACATGGTCACTGTAAAGACTATTATTAATAAAGCCTTATAATGGCTTATGTCCAGTAGTGGACTGAGGTTAATTATCTGTATATGGGTTTTAAGTATTCAAGCAATAATCAGAGTACGTGTATCTTATATCCACTACTACGTAACGTCACGACTGTAATGCCCGAAAACGTAGGCAGAGGAGTTTAGTACGCTTCCACATTTCACTATTTAAACTTATTAGTTGTGCATGAATGAAAAGGAAGTGTTTAGTTCAGACATGTATGTAGATGTAGGTAGCATGGGCGATGAAAGAACTACAAAAAAGATAACTCATGCGAATGTCAATGGATGTAGGTATCAGGGGAGATCAAGATTCGTTTATCTTGATCAAATAGGTTTAACACTAGCTGAGAGGCGAGAAAGACGAAACTAACGTCTATTTAAGGAGAATAATAAACTTGTCCGATTTGTTAAGATCTATGTGTTTGGCACTCGGTGCTCTCTGCCTAACTCGTAAGGACTCGTAATGATGATATATAACTATGTAGGTATCATTAGGTCATCATGGTAGCTGCTAAAGTTGCTAGCAGTACTGCGTTGTATGGAAATATTAATAAGCTCTACGTAGAAGCATCCATCTTTCTGAATTAAAATATGATGTACATTATAACATTTTAAGTTAACGGCTGAGCTACTTCTAAGTAATTCATATTATTAATCTGAGAAAATTCAACAAAACATATTTAATGTTTTTCGTCAATGTACTTACGTCCTCGGAGATTTTTTTGTAATTTTAAAGAGCTTTGACCCTCAAGAGATGAGTTTTTACGTTTTTAATGTTCTCTATTAATTCATAAACTTTTTTAATGTTCAAGACAACTTTTAATATCTCTAACATTTAAAAGTCTGAGATATACTTGTCCTCTTATTTCTTATAATTTTCTGATCTCAGCCATGTTAAGAATTTATTTCTTCTGTCATAATTATTGTCTTGTATAAGGTGTATTATAACTAAACATTTTCTCTTCGTTTCACCAGTATCTTTATTTTTCCAATATGTGATTTTTATTATGTCTTATCGTCAATTAGTTAGGGAACACGACAATGTAATGGCGTCATTACTGAACAACATAGTATTCCTGCCGTCTTTCATACTTGTTACAAATAAATAAATAAAATTATTGGAAAGACATAAGATTTTATTAAAATTAGCTTTATTTATCAGTTCTATTTCTTCCGATATTATACAAATAACTGTGACTCTTAAATATCATAATATTTGATGCACAATCCACCATATTTTGGATTGATAAATGCACAGTTGTCAGATATTTCAATAGAAGTCTCTTTTTAGTGAAAAAAAAAAGATTTTGAAGTAAACTTGAGATAGAAGTTTTCTCCGTAATATTCTGCGAGGCCTACGAGGTCTTCAAACTTCCAACATGCCTATGGTTAGCCTGGTAGGCTATGGTTTTAACCCATCTCATTCCGAGTACAAACCTGGGTCCATCCGTGGAACGATTATGGAATGAACCATGGAATATTTTACTAATGGTTTTTTCGGAGCATTATGACATGGGGCTCTACAAGAAAAGCACAATGAGAACTTTCTTTCAAAGCTGGCAAAGCATTGGCGATTCTCAGGGTATTGCAAGTGTCCATAGGCGAGGGTGACCACTTACAAGCACGTGGCCCGTTTGCCTATTTGCTAGGATAAATATAGAAAAAAAAAGAAAAATAATTTACAATAACTGACATACAAACTGCACCTATGTTGGGAGTTTGTTGATAATAAATTTAACTGTCAATATATCACATAATGTTACTGCCGTCAAAACCAATCAACGCCGTTCGCATCACAAGACTTACCAATATTTTCTTTATCGCAGAGCTGTTTTATTTACTTTTCCATTTGCCTCTCTTACGTGTTAAAGACAAAAGAACATCAATCATCTACACATCCTATCAGAAGGATTCGTTTATTGGTAGGCCTCAACATATTTGATTTGTAATAATATTGTTTTATTCTGTATGTAATAATAATAATGTTAAACTTTTCGATTTGAAAGTAAATCAATCAAATAGTCACTGGATTATAACCCAGTTTCACATTTTTAAAAGGCAACAGCGTTCTAGCCTTCTTTACACTCTTCATATGTTACTTTCTCATAAACCACATGATCCACACCTAGTCCACAAGTGAGCTATGCTCTCGGCCAACGATATTACCAAAATATCTCTTTCTGTAAAGAACCAAACATAAGATCTCTCAATCGCAGAGTAGGTACAGTAGATGGATATGTGCTGCGTAGACTTATAGGACTAGACAAATAACTAGATTGTAGGTTACTGGCTGGGATTGGTAATTCCCGGTCTCATATTTAAGTGAGCATTGCTATCTGATATGTTCGTCTGTGAACCTATAAAACCAGTATCTCTCAATATCAGTGAAGAAAAAGAGTTTTTAAACTTTGGCTGGCAATATGGAAATCCGTGTGAACGGTGGAACAATAACAAGGGTTAATGATGGATAAATGTCTTTATCCTAGAGTCGTTGGTGCAGTTGTAAGTTACTGTATAGCTTTAAGGGTATTCGAGCGACTTAGAACTTATTAACACAATGTAGGTATACGATTTGTCAAGACGATAGTTTATATAGGTTACATTACATTTTTTATCTATTTTTCAACCTATTTCCAGTATTAAAATTTTTGGGTATGATCAGGAATTACTTTTAATCAAAAAGTATAAAAAAAATCATACAAAAACTTCAACGTTTTAAAATAACTAGAGTTACAGTAGAATCAATAGTCCAAGATATTACGTACGAGTACCTACAATGGAGCTGGGAATGACTGCCAGCTACTAATAATGTAATAAGTAATACCAGGCGTATTGTTATTAGGGTCTGTTTCAATATACAACGCAATAAATAAAATATTTCAAAGATAATTTAATAAGCAATTTTATTATAAAATTCCACAATATTATAACTTATTTATCAGAATGAAGTTTTACGTCTACAATAAAGCACGCTCTAAACAAGAAAACTCATAATAAGCGAACTTTAACTTTATTATAGGAACGGCGAGCTATAAGTTCATTAAAATTGATTTTAACTTAAATTATTATTAATACTATTAAATGTGTATTTCACTTTGAAGTTTCTTTACGCCCTTAAATTTGGATAATGAGTACTTTATGGACTTGGTTCTAATAACACCGTCAAACGATAACTACGCCAGGGTAAAGAGATAGAAGGTGTCCCTCTGACGTGGATGTCTAATCTGAAGGAGACTGTAGAAAATTGGCAACTGATGCCACAAAACGAGTGTAACGCTCTGCTTGGCATCTATTGGCAGTTCCCTTGCTTAGAGTCAGTTAGTATCAGATGTTCCAATCTGTCAAAAACTAAAGGTAAATAATTGTTTGCCACTAATTCCAGACAAAAGATTCATTGTATTTCTTCCCTTTCTGCTAACTTACGTGCTTTACAAGTGAACACTTCAAACTATCAATAAAATTTATCTGTCAAACTCTACAACGATAAAAGTGACATAATATTTTGTCATTACTAAGTCTTAACTCATTTACACTTTACCTTGTCTTAAACTCATGTATTGTGTCAGAGTTCATCTATACTAGATGTGCTCCATGTGGCGTTCTTAACTTTCAGTACGTAATAGAACTTTCTGGAGCGCTTTGGGAAGCGTCTAGCCGCAAAGCCGTGAGACATTTTTTCAAGGCCATCACACTGACCATTTTGGTTTGGTTTTTTCTGTCCTCACTACGCGAACAATATCTTTTATTATTCAACTTTCATTGATCCATCATGCATTAATTAGCCTGTTTCCGTCCACTACTGGGCATAAAACTCCTAAATAGCACGCCGCTGATTTTGTTCTTCAGTTCTTTGGATCTAGTCACTGCCGACTACTTTTTTTATAACGTCACTGCACCTAGCCGAAGGACCTCAAAAACTACGTTTGAGCCGCAATCTCTACTCAATAGCTCCTTCCCTTAAACAGCTGGAAGTTGTGAAACAGATATGACCAACCTGCAGCCACTGCAGTTTGCTAAACCTTTAAGAGTTGTCATGTTCCTATGAGAGCGATACCGTGTGTATAATATTGGTAGTCCAAGAGATTGCGACGGATGTCCCTAGTATACACGTGGACCGACGAGGGTTTATTTGAAACCAAAACTTTTACACACAAGCAATTGCATTTGCATTTCTAAAGCAATTGCTTTACGGTGGGTATATCAGTGGTACTGATTCGGGCGAACTGTAGGTATACGTGAACTACACGTTGATAATTTGGTTAACTGTATCGAAAGTACCTACACCTATTTCGTTATTTTTCATTTGTTTGTGATATTAACAATTGTAGATTAAATTTTATAAAGACCTTCTCAGTACTATTGAGGTGAGACTCGAAAAATAGTCAGATATATAGACGAACATTTTAAAGCAAATATATATTTATACTGGGCCTTAACATTATCGTCAAAAAGTTTTTTTTGTAATGTATAAAATATTATCCAGGTATAGTTTTCACCAGCATCATCAACATGTTTCAATCCACCGGCGGACATGGATCACCAAATAGAGCTCCACAGCATCATGTACCATCCCAACAACTCCGTATCCGGTTGCCCAGAGAAGACATAACGGGCAAAGGACCGTTTATGATAACGAGTCATTTTAATTGTCCCAAATGTGTACATAAAATAAATAAACATATATGTATAATATGTATCTGTTCGTATGTAGCGATTCACACAAACTTAAGCGCAAGTAAGTAGAGCTGTATCTACACGATTACTTTCATCGCGAATAGGTAGAGCTGTCTCTACACGATGCCAAGTCAAATTATACTCGTATATGAATATTTCGTTCACATTTCGCGGGCGGTGATCGTTTCCGAGATAGCCTCATTTGGGTTTGATTAATTAAATTATAATTGGTCTTGTATGTACGTATCTTCTCACAGACGTAATGGAACTGGCGTATTTCCATTCATTAAAGATTATTTATATTTCCTTAAGATATATATGTATGTATGTATTGATAGATATTTTATTATACTATCGAAAGAAAATTTAAATATCTCGACTTTTTCATTATTTACTGTATAATAAAAGTTGGATTATGTACGTTATAGTTAAGTGCAGAGATAGCCTAGTGGTTGAACATTCAGAATTTCAATGCGGGAGTCCTGGATTCGAATCCATTGGACGCACCTGTTTAAAAAAGTGCGTTTTAAATGTAAATATCACATGCTAACGGTGAAAGAAAACGTCGTGAGGAAATCTGCACCACCTTACACCTTACAAATAAAAATCTCGTAAGGCGTGTTAAATCTACCAACCCATACTTGGCTAGCGTGGCAGGCTATAAACCTTAACCCTCTCACTATGAGAGGAGACCCATGTTCCATCAGTGAAATGACAAAAGGGTTGGAAAAAAAAGTTATTTTTTACAAGGTTTAGGCGAACTCAGACTATGTTAGGTATACTCATACATGTATGTGTATGTTTTTATATATACTTCATCATCATCATCATCATCATCATCATCAGCCTATCTTAGTCCACAGCTGGACATAGGCCTCCCCAAAAGGGGGTTTATGCCCGTAATCTCCATGCGGGTTGGAGATCGCAGGGTACAGCTTTTCGCACCGCCGACGCTACTGCCCGTCGGCGGCCAAGGCATTTAGCCG
>DWDT01000303.1:0-22789 GCA_018245595.1 Microceris scylla
CTGTTTGTAATTTATTTTCTTGTCAAAATTGTTACTGTTACAATCGTCTAACAAAATGTGTGCATAAATTTTAAATAAGTGTACTTTAACGTACAATTACTAAATACTTATTATATAGAAAATAAATAGTTCAGTTAATTTTGTGTGCGACTGTCACTATTACTAATATTACTAATAAAGTAAATAAGTATAGGTTTCGTTACTACAATGTAAGAAAACTGAACAGACATCGCTTTCTTTGAATAAATGCGGTGTTTGAATAAATTTAATTTAGTCTTAAATCATACGTAGTTTTTAAACCTTCTTGCTTTTTAGAGCAGAATATTCCCGCTTAATCATAGTATAACAGACAGACAAATTTATATACAACTATTTCTGAGTCGATTATAACTTGTTCACAGTTCTCTCAATAACAGCTACTCAAATTTACGTAAGGTTTGAATTGGAACATTTAAAGTGGCCATGACTTTTAAAAGAATGTGTATTTTTTAAAAACAGGGCACATTATACTATTACTGTCTTTGTGGCCGGTAACTTTAATTAAATGCTATATAAAAATAATTTCTTAGTTGACAATTAGGTTAGTACTATCAAAATACATGAACTAGAATTCATAAAGCGAATAATTAATTAAAAGTTTTGTATCGAATAACCTGAGTACTACCTAAATGATTGTGAATGGACTGGAAAGATTAAGCGTATTACTTGTAATGCTTTCTAATACATAAAGTCTAATTGAGTTAACTGGCTATGCTTTGGTTTTAAAATGTAAATAATCATTTATATATTTGCGGAGAACTCAGCGGAAACAGCGCTTTCGAGTTTTATCTTCCGATTTATTTATGTGCGCTAAAACGAACACGTGTATTAGATTGTGCTAAATCTCAAGGCCAGCCGAAATTAATTCCAGAAAGTTCATAAAACCTCTCATTGAACGGCCGGTAAAATTCTCTGAGTCGCTCTATAGCTACTGGGTCGATATGAGGATGGTTTCTGCCTTTGGTTTTTCCTAAGCAGTGTGGTACAAAATTACCTTCTGATTTGAGTAGACAAGGGAAACCTTTAGTGGAGTTGAAGTAGAAGTGCTTCTCAGTTATCACGTGTTTTAATCCTAAGAAATCCTGAAAAAGAGAATGGAATGTATAGCCATTTTCATTTAACACAGAAAAAACAATGCAGAAAATATCTAATTGTAAGTGAGCTTAAACTCCTGGAAAATTGCGAAGAGTTTCTTCAATTTGACTTTAGCCCTGGCAACTTCAGAATCTTATTATTCATGATCCAAGTACTGATACTTGAAGTATTTGTCTGGTTCCTTGAAAGTTATAGGCGTGGATGAAACAATTACCTGAACCCTTGCCATCTCCGCAGCTGGGTCAGCAACTAGTCTCTCCCCACTGATCAACAGTAGCCGCGACCTAGGGAACCTTCGTAGCCAGCGTCGGAGAGGTCGCGCATATATTCCAAGTCGTACTGGTGGCCACGTGGCATCCACTACTGACCAGGGTCCGCCCCATCCGATGGTGCTGTTGACTAGCGCTAAATCTTCGAATCGCGGAAGTGTTGGCCTTTTGCTTTGAAAAAAACCGTCCAAGAACATAAAATTCCTCTTTTTATTGGAGAATTCATAAAGATGTGGGAAAAGTAAAAAAAAAGTAAATAAGCCTACATATTATTGTCACTATAACTAACTTTAACTAATTTTAACTAGAGTGGCTATTAAAATTTAAAAAATCGTATGTTTTGCAGACCCTGCTATCAATTTTGTCATTATCTTTGTATTATGTTCGTGATATAGGTAAATGTTTCTTAAAAAGACAAAACTTCCCTATTGCTGTGGTAATAAAATAAGTTTACCTTGCAGACTGAGTATAGTCACTGATAGCTCTGGTGACTGGATCTCGGACCACTGCTAGCAATTTCACTGATGGATTCATTGCGTACACACGTTTCGGGGCAGACCTCGTCACCCAGTACGACGGCGTCTTCTCCATTGTTATCTGACCATCGAGTGTAGACGGCATTTTCTCTCTAAAATATTTGTATTAGCCTATGATAGTACTTTTTGGCTTTATTTCCTTAGAGACCCTATGAATTTTCGAGTCATATTGAAATGCTATAAATACTTAGGGGAAATTCACTTATGACTTGTCATATATCGATACTGATAATTTAAAAAAATATAGAGATTAACGTCTTCTAAGAATAAAATTAATTGATAACTAAAATTTACCATTATGATTGGGTATGTTGCTATGGCATAATATGATTTAGTAAAATATAGTATGTGAACCAGTAACATGTTCGGGTTTAAGACATACCTATACCATTCAAATCCCTTATGGTAAAATTTATCAAAAAAATGCACTTCCGACCCGGCGGCTCTGACATCCGGGTGCAATCTGTAAACAAATACATATAAGTATTATATTATTCGTCTTTAATTTTATTTTTGACGGTTGAAGAAAAGATAGAAAGCAAAAAGTCGTTATGAAAAAAAAATCGAAACTAGGGGTAATAGTTCTTTTTTCTGTTTAACCAAAGACAAAAATGCATGTGAATCCCTGATGGTACCCGGTTACGTTTGGCCATGGATACTTCAACATTAGTATATTTACCCTACTAAGTGTAGGTACATATTATGTAACTTTATATTATAATAATTTATTACCTCAAAAACTCCAAAAGCGCACGGGTCCCACACTTCTTCACTCCAATAATCAAGGCATCAGGCAGTCTCTTCGTTGGTATCAAATTATGTTGCAATCTTCTATACTTATTTACATCGTCGAACTTATACCCCAAAAGCGATGCAAAACGTATGGTCGCACTTTTATAATCTTTCACATGATTTTTAAAAAAGTGCTGCACACTGAACTACGATTTAAAATTTATTATTTACCTATTAGAACTGTAAGCCTTAGTTAATTTCGTTTAATTAATAATAAAGTACTATAAATGTAACTCATCACAACATAAAATATACATTATAACGATATTAACAATTTTTCACTACAAAATTACAAAATGTAATTTAACACGAAAAGATTTCACTCATTAATGATATAAGTGTTATAAATATACAAACCTTTTTATTGTCAACTAAACAAGTATTCAACACATATAATAAATATAATAGAAATAATAATGTGAAATATATAAATATAGTTCGTTTGGAAGAAGCCGGTAACCATTTCATTGCTACTGATACGATTCATTTGTGATTTTTGTTATCGTAACGCTATTACCACTTTAATTTTTTTAAATAATTTCCTGGTATATATTTTTACTATAATTATAAAGTAAACTGAGATATGTATGAGCACTAATACTGAAACATTGTTTTGAATACACTGATCTTTGTTATTGAAATACGACGTAATAAAAACATTTTAATGTATTTTTGTTTTGATACTGGGAGGTTATTATCTACACGAGGTTATCGTCAGCACTATCGTACTCTGCTTTCAGATAGCTGAATTGGAAACACTGCAGAGCGCAAACGCGAAGCAGAATCAAAAGTAATGGACCTTTGCGGTAAGCGCGAAATACAAATTTGTCCGCATTCCATAGTAACAATTTCCCGGAAATGATGTATGACTCGGATAATTGTACAAGCTGCGACATCATTATAATCATCATCACAAACGCTTTTAATATTCCAGTTTTGGACGCAGGTTTTGATAAAGAACGGTAAGAGTTAAGGTTTTGCTCTACCGTGTTGCTAAGTCTACAGGCAGGTTCATTAATAATATGGAGATTGTAGGCATTATAGATTTCCTAACGGCGTATTCCTTTTCTATTAAGAGAGATATATTGTACTTTATATAAAATGTAATTTTTATAAATGTAATTTTTATAAAAAACTTGGGAAGTCAAATAATACATAATAGTTAAAATTACGAGATATTAATAAATTTGTTTTAAAATTACTGCAATATATAATGATTATGATAAAGTACTTCAGAGTTTGGCTTTCTTCTCTAGAGTTCTAGAGCTGTTCGATTCTTTAGCTCTAATTTTTGAAGTTATTTGGTTATTAAAAATGACAATATATGATTGACTATAGAAAGAAGAAGGAAGGAACTGGAAGGAAAACAGCGTTAGGAAATCCGCATGCCTTAAAACTTTGACATCATAGTTAATAGGGTGAATGAAATCGATTGATAGGGTATGTGAAAAATTTTTGATAATGTTTCATTAAATTATATTAAAGTACTATTGATAAATAAGTGTAAAAATTTTTACTGAGTGCAGGATAAATAAATCTTATACGCAGAAATTACATTAAAAATAAAATTATTTTGTTTAAGATATAATCATTTCAAAGGCATTAATCAAAATCTAATACAATACTTCGAAACTATTCGGTTTCATTAGAGATTTCGTTACATTTAATTACGAACATACTTACTACATGTATCCGACAATTATCCAATGTTACCAACAATATAATTGTGATGTTCATGTCAGTCAGACGGACAACTAAAGAAAAATAAATTCGGTCGTGTTGAACTTTGAGGCCGAGAAATAAATTAAAATGACAGTCCAACAGCTTAGCTCGAATATTTCTGACGACTCTGATGATATGGTTAGTTTACCATCGGAGGAGGAAATTTATAGGCGAAAATATCAATTGTTGTTAGAGCGATGTGAAGTATTGCAGCAAGATAATGAACGAATAGTGAATAGGTCGGTGTTTTAAAGTGATATTCGCGCCGTGTTATTGTTTAAACGAAGTAATACAGTTTGTGCTGGTTTTAGGATACACGAGGCGAAGAAAATAACAAAGCGGTATAAAAAAGACATAAGATTGTTGATTGAAAGATTAGACAAGCATGGCGATCAATTTCGATCGGCGACAGTTGAGTTCGATGTTAAACCTGAAATTGCAGCAAAAGTTCCTCGTACGGGAGCTAAAACACATCCATCAGGAAAACAAACGGAAAAACAGAATGCCACTGGAGGCAAAAAGGCTGGTCCCAAACGCAAAAGCAAGGCAGACAAGGTTTGATTTCAATTTTGTAATATATAAATCTAACTGTAACTTAGGATTTAATATTTTAATTATTTCGTAACTTAGTATTAGATAATTAAATTGCAAACATATGTGCCGGCCACTTTATTTGAGGGCCCTGCAGTGATCAGCTAATATTATGCTGTAATATAATATCAAATATTAAATTAAAAATAAAAGTTTATATGAGACTGATCAGTCATATTGTCGCTGAGGACTCAGGGGATACTGTACTTATAAAGATAAATAGACTGATGTTACTACTGCTACCTAGTTATAGAAATAGGTGTAGAATTAATATTTTTGATGTCAATCTGTGTTTACATTCTATAAGTATAAAGACCATTTAACATAGAATTTATTACAAAACCCAGTCTTAAATATTTTGGATGTAAATGTTACATTAGTGTATTATGACATCACCAGGGTAATTAACTATATTTTGGATCACATGGAGTCAATAATATTTCTAATTAAATAAAACCATTAATTGTATTACCAGTTTGTGGTCTCAGTGCACATTTTACTATGCTTTAAGAGTAAAAATATTTAGTTGGTATTCTGTTGTAGTAAAATGGAATAATTAAATTGAATTTGAGAAATACAGTTAAAAGTTGTAAACTTAGTGTAAAATAAATCAATCTGTGTTAGAGTGGTAACAAATTTTTGAATTTTTTGGCTGAATTTTAGGTTTTATTTTTTTTTTTCATTACATGTTATGGTGGTTTATTAGTTTATTTTATCATGCCCAGCATACCCAATCAAATATCAATATAATATGTTTTATTTCCATTTTGTCTCATTGACATGAAAGGATTTGTTTGAGTATATTTAGTATTTACTAAAATATGCAAAATTGTAATATTTGTCTATAAAATTTGAAAAATGTAAGAACACCCCTGTAATCCCTGAAGAGGTGGGTAGAGGAGTGTAGTACACTCCTACATCTCACCAATTACATTTACATTCCATGGAGTAGGTGGTGAATGCCAATGCCAATTGCTATATATTGGGCACATATCCATTCTGAGTCACTACGGTTCTATCTAAGAAAAATCCAATATTACCCAATCCAGGATTTGACTCAAAGGCCTCCTGATCAGCAGTCAACTTTCCACCACACAAGCAATGAGCTTAATAAACAATTAATTTTAATAATTATGGGGATATAATTTCAGTATAATCTATAGCATTTTGTAAATAATAAAACTATGCTGCAGTCCATATTTCATTCAGACTCTTAAGCATTCATCTGCATTGTATAATTGTGTAACATTATTATCATTTCAGCCTGAAAGAGATCCAAATGCACCTAAGAAGCCATGCAATGCATTTTTCCAATTCTGTCAAGAACAGAGACCTCTGGTGGTGGCTGAAACTGCAACAGAAATGGGTTCAGAGCCTACCAAGCAGGAGATCACAAGGCAATTGGCTTCAAGATGGAGAGCACTCACACATGATGAGAAAAGGGTAGGCTTTTAAAAATAATTTAACCTTAAGTAGACTATCTAAATCTTGATCCAAAAACATCTTAAATATTGACTTTACAAGGTTTTTGTCATATAAATGCTAGGATGAATGATAATATATGAGACATGGCTGGCACCAGTTGTTTCGAAGAGCTAAAGATTAAAATCAATAGCATGCTATTAGTGTAAGTATCCACTTATCATGTAATAGTAATATTTCATTATTGTTATCCAACAATGATGAAATATAACTCTGCAAATACATTGTAGCAATATAAATTATTTGGTCCATAAGGAGAATTGTCTCAAGCTCTTTTAATTTTGAGGATAGTTCCATACCCATTAATAAGACAAAGAAAGTGGTGCAGCCAGGATTGTGATTATAGAAATCAACATTTTGTTACAGGTGTATGTAGCAATGTTTGAGAGATCAAAAGAAAAGTATGCAGAGGAAATGTCAGCATACATAAAAAAAGAACAGTGACAATTACTGCAGCAGTCTGATATATCAGACAATAGCTTGTAATGCCCTTGTGATCATCAGCTTTAAGTTAATTATAAATTATATTGTTAATAAGTAATAAATAAATTATATGTATTATCTTATCCCTCATTTATTTTCCAACATATCAAAGAACCCATTATTAAATATATTAATACATACTAAGAAAAAAAAACCAATAGTCACCAATTTGTTCCCATAAATAATTTAAATAATACATTTACAATGTTGCCACACTTTACCCACAGTTGACAAGCTGCAACTGTAAATATAAGGAAAGAAAACTAATGTTGGCATTCCTAATGCTCAAATAGCATAACAATTTATGAAATATTCGGCATGTTGCAGCCTTTGAAGGATTAACTTTGCTTCAAATGCCTCAAAATAAAGGGCAGTGATATACATTTCAAGGTAGACACAAAAGAAAACTTCTACAATGCTTATAATGTAGTAATGTACAAGCATATTCATAGTTTTGCAGTTTGCTATTTGCTGTTGCTGTGGGTTTGGTTTGTATAGAGTACAGGGTATTCATTTATCCTTTGAAATGATCCTTTTCTAGCCTAATAGCTCTCATTGTTTCAATAGCGTCAGATTTTTTGGCGTGTTGCATTACAGGAGTCTCTGTAACCCTCATAAAAGGATTATACATTTTCTCTTCAGCTATTGTTGATGGAACCTGAAATAAATGTTAGATAAAATGTATTATCTGGAAAGATATTAATGGTCCCTAAATATAATGTTTGGCATTATATCTTGGTGAATTTGCGATTTTTTATTATATTTGAAACATTACCATGAAAATTCGCCATTAAAAGAAATTCACAAATCTTATTATAATTCAAACAGCCTTTATAATAATCAACAAATTTTATACTTCTACAATATTGTTAGAATTTAGCTTAGGTAGGATTTTAAGCAGGATGGCAAAAATGATAACACAAAGAAGCTCACTGTTGGTTTTCCTTCCTCTCTTCTTTGCCTGGACCAAGCAATCTTATTCTTAACATTCTCATTTTCTGGTTCAACATGGGCTGCAAACTTCAAGTTCTGCAAAGTATACTCATGGCCACAGAACACCTTGGTTTGGTTAGGGAGATTGCCCAGTATGTCTATGAGGGCTTTATGCATTTGCTCAGCTGTGCCTTCAAAAAACCTGCCACAACCGCCCAGGAATAAAGTGTCACCTAAAATTGAAGAGGTAAATATGTAGATAAGACCTAACTTATGTACTATGGCACATAAAATTTTCTTAGTATGCATTGATAAAAAGTTAAAATTATATGAATACCGGTCTATGTTAGTCATTATATCATTTTTATTTTTGTATTTTCCCAAGCAGGTAACTAAAGGATTATTTAAACATTATTTATTGCAGATTATTTGGTGCATTTTGATGTGCAATATTATGTATATTTTATTACAAAGTTTTAGCACACTATATAATTTTTGCATGTATTAATTATAAAAAAAATAAGTAGTTACTGGAGGCCTGGCAGATATGAAACATTTAAATTATTTTGTACAAGTCATATGCGAAAACACACAGATTAAGCCAGGAGCTAAATATGGCATAATGAAAAATAAATGTTACGATTTTTTTTCAGAAGATGAGGACTATTATATAATAAATATTTAATTCCATTAAATACAAAAATAAAAAATTCAAAAATTTAATTCAAATTGCGACAACTCAATTCTTCTAATGTGATTTTTGTAATACTGCATACATAATTTATACCATCATATAGCGTGGCGACGCGTAGCCACGCCAACAATAGGTTTTAACTGCGGCTATAGAAGTTTCACATCAAAAAACGTAACATTATGCTTATAATCTCTGAAAGGAGTAGGCAGAGGAGTGTAGTTTATTCCTATGAATCACCAGTTACGTTTACGTCTTATGGAATAAGTGGTATTGCCATACACTGGACACAGATCCAGACTCCGAGTCATTACTAGAAATTATAGATTAGAAAAACTCACTAGTACCCAACCCACGATTTGAACCCAGAACCTCCCGATCGGCAGTTATCCTTGCAGCCACGCGACCAACGAGGCAGTACTAATTTAAAATTAATTTTTAGAACTGTTTTTCAACAACGTCTTGTTGGCACAGTACCAGGCTTGTTTTATCATAATTTGAAATCATTACAAGTAATGCCAATTTTATTATTTGTATGTTGTCTTCACTAAAATAACTCTTCTGTACTCTGTCTTACACTATCTTTATTGGTAAGAAAGATAGAAAAAATAATGGGGGTTGCAAAAAAGAAGGCAAACATGTATGCAAATAGACAGGATCCTGAACAGTCACTGAATTTATTGTGTGCAGATGTTTTAATATTAGGTTAATAATTTACAATCATGTCATATTCAAATCCTAGTTTTTTCACTCATTCAGTTCATGTATACTGTCACAATTAGGTTCCATAAGGAACCATACCGTCACACCTAGATTTCCCGGAAGGGGTAGGCAGTCATGTAGTACCCCCATGTTTTATGTTATATATTCAACAATAGAGTTTCAAAAAAACAATCAAAAAAGTATTTACCAGTGAACACAGCAGCATCGTTTCCTTCCTCAGGAGCAGTTACAAAGTAGCATATGTGGCCAGTGGTGTGGCATGGGGTGAACAAACATTCCACATTCAAATGTCCAATGTTGAATTTTGTGTTGTGCTGGACTTTTTTTGTCAAAGCACCAATGCGATCATCCCCTCCATACACTGTTAGACCAGGGTGAAGTTTGACTAAATCTTCATTGCCTCCTGCATGGTCCCTGAAAAAACAAAGAAATTCCTTTTTAATATTTGAATCATAAATTATATCACTCAGATTTTTTATTAAATCTTCAATTAGGTTTTAGAGGCCATATTTTGGTCAGTAAGTATCAAAATATAAAGTATCCATATACAAAAATATGACATGGGATTGTGGTATGACAAAATTTACAAAACAATGGGCACACATTGGATGTGAAATACCTAGTTTACTTAGAAAAATAATGGTAGTCCTTTATCATTTCAAGGAACTTCATTAACTGTTATAATAAGAATCATATCAGATATTGAAATCAACTGACCTTGAAATTGCTTAACAGAAAATAAAGAATTAAATTTATAAAACTGGTCTTAATTTTCATGAAAACATAATAGTAGTCAAATTAGAAAGTCATTCATGTATGAAAATTACACGAAATAGGAATAATAAGTAGATTTCATCGTGAAGATAACAGCTATTATTGTTGATAGAACTGTTTCACTTGCCTTATGATAATTACAATGTATTATGCATTCTAGGATCATTATCAGAAACTATATATGCACAATAATTATAAAAGAAGACTTTTATCTTCTTAAATGATACTAAAGCTTACAAATTTACTGATAATAATGATAATCAGTAGTTTTATTGTTTCAGTTTTATGAGCACTATTGCCACTTTATCTTACTTGTTCTCATTTTTTGTTTTTTTTTTTTTCAAAGGTGTTGTATTTTCAAACTATAGGCTAACTATTACTTATCTTATAACAAATCCATGTGAATTTTAGGAATAGACATTCTTTGAATTTTTTCTTGGTGGTTATATGGGCATTAACCTGATCTATGAACTCTAATGAACATTTCTGTCTCTTGTGTTCACCAAATTGTAGGTTAAAGAAAAAATAATAATCAATCTAGGTTGCAACTTAGGCCAATCAAATTAGCTATGCAATATAATATACCAATGATGATGGGTGGTTAATACTGTAGTCAAGTTAACTCCATGTTCCTCTATAGCCTTTAGTACAGTCTTTGGTTCCACTGGGTCGACAATAGCTGCTTCTTTGGTAGCTTTGTCCACTATCAAATACATGTAGTTATCCTGCAAAGCTGGCAATATCTTCACATCCATGATTTTGTATTCATGTAATTCTTGGGCACTGTGCGATCCCCGTTGGTTCCAGCTTAAAGCTGAAATAATTTATTGATAAATCTACCGAATTGAGCACATTTAAAAGTTCTTTTCAAATATTGTTCTACTGTGGAGATAATATGTACTAAACACAGTAATAAAAGACTGAGGACAAGCTATGTAAGGAAAATAAAGTAAGCCAATTCTAAAATTTGAACATACCCTGAAAATAAAATTTTGTGATTCGTTGTGATAGGCCGAAAGGCAATGAATTTACGGCTCTTGCAAGCATTGAAAAAATAATAAAAAATATATGGTAATTCGTGCGTCCACTACGTTATAAATAAAATTTGTGGTTAGTGTAAAGCTATCAAACTTTAACGAACCTAGAAATTAATAAACACAGCTGTTAAAATCTCAACTTTGTTTTACTCTAAGATACAGTTGATTGATACACTTTGATACCATCAATTCCAATTATGACAATCTAATGACAGCTGACGATTGTTATAACAATAGGCATCAAGAACAAAGCAAAAAGGTTTTGTTTTGTGGAATTAAATACAATATTTCATAAAGTCATCAAGTTCTTTATTCAACGTATTTAGATAAATTGTAGACATTGTATTTATTGACATCTACTAAAACATTATGGCATTATTTATGTTGTATTTAAGAACGTATCGTATTTGTCAGTTTGACATTTAACATCAATAATCTGATTGTCAATCACATGTGCGAGAGTCGTGTGGTTGGATTTGTGTTTTTATTCTGTTTTTACTGACCAAGTGCATTGGAAACCGTGTAAATATGAGTTAAAATTAAGTTACAATAAGAACCAATCATGAAGAGTAAACCTGTGAAACATAAGTCCACCAATACTTTTCGGGTACGTGTTTGCTTCAGTTTAGGTTACTTATATTGTAATATTACTCTTTTTATTGTCTACTTCGTAACTAAATTTTTTTCTGTTGCAGTTTGTACCTTTTGCCGAACGCATAAATTCTATAGATATCCGACATGCAGCATTATATCACATAGAACATGTCTACTCAGACCGACCAGAAGAGAACCAAACACATTTTAACTTGGCGATACAAAAATGGCATGCTTTAAATTTGACAGAAAATTTTAAAAAGTTTAAAAAAGAAGTGTTTGGTATTGTAACACTGCCACAGGTGTTGCACAAGAAAGATGAGGTGATTGAAATTCTAGACAGATATTTAAAATTGGAAGATCAGTTATGCCTTCAACCTCTTTTGGAGTAAGTATATTTAAGTCATTTAGAATTGAAAGCGGCAAACTGCACTTGAAGGGAATTGTGGTAATAGAAACACATGAATATTTAATATTTTTAGAGACATACAATAACAAAAATATTAAAGTTAATTATGTTAGAAACAAGTTATACATATGATGGAGAATAGTCCTGACAATACCTGTCTAGGATATTTAGAATAACTTTAGATACTGTACTGTCATTTATGCGTAATTCCATATAAGGATTCTGGAATATCTGGAAGGGACCATAGTTATTTTGAAGAGAGTTATATATTTATGTTTTATTTCCATTTCAGAATCTTGGTATCGTTAGCGAAGGATTTAAGGAAAGATTTCTATCCATATTTTCCAAGATTCCTTGATATTCTTATAAGTCTGCTGAACACTAAAGATGCAGAACGACTGGAATGGACATTAGTTTGTTTGGCTTTTTTGTTTAAAATACTGAAGCCATACTTAAAGAAGGATATAGCATTGGTATTGAAAAGAATCATACCTCTTCTCAGTGAATCTCATCCACAGTACATTAATAATTTTGCAGCAGAAAGCTTTGCATTTGTGGCTAGAGATATTCATGACAAAAAGAGATTTATAGAACTGATTCTCAGTTATTTACAGAAAAATAATGATGTAAGTAATCCATATTTTTAGTAGTAACATACTTGTGATTCATATCATGTTTGCCAACATTTTATCTTTTGTTTTATGCCCATTTTCTAAATCACCATGTTTTTATGTCTGCTTTTGAAACTTATACTATTATGCAAATCTATATTGATAATGTGGATCTAGTTTTCTATTGAAAATTAAGAAACACATTTTTTTTTCTATTTTATAAGATTCAAATGTTCTTTGAATCAAAATTCTTCACAAATGATTTGATGTGAAGATGTCTTTTAAAGTTGTACTTAAGTTCTGATGTAAAGTATTCTCAAGTTGAATATATAATCACAGCAATGTCTTTATTTCAGGCTATTACTGGTTGTGGTCATCTTATTTTTGAGATTTTTAGAGGGGTCGGTAATAAATTCCACAGTTGTGTGGAAACATTTCTGCCTCTTTTACTGCAACAATTGAAAGAACAAACTGAGCACCAGGAAATACTTTTTAATGTTCTCACACAAACCATTGAGGATAGTCTTCATACAATCTCTCACAAAGAGTTTGTTATTTTCTGGGATAGTGTTTTAAAATATACAGATGAAATTATGAAAGAAGAAAATGACAGTAAAGGTTTGGAATATATTTTATGTTTAGCAGGGCAGATCATTGAACATCAGAAAGGGAAATTCTTGACTAATCCTCCACAATTTGCTTTGCTACTTGTGAAAGTAATATGTGAACAATCTTCAGAAAGTGTCTTAGAAGTATGTTCTCGAATTGGAGCATTACTACTTTTGTCTCCAAACATTACTTTGTCACAAGAACATGCTGGAATCATTGTCAAAGTGCTGCTTCCACTGCCATATCCCAATATCTTGATAAACTTTGTTCAAAATGTGATTGATTATTCACAGTTTGACATGCACATATTGCCACCATTCTTAAAATTTGTTGTTCAATCAAGCTTTGATGATCTAGCCATGAATGCATTATCAAAAATATGCTTGACCAAGTCACCACTGTCCAAAAATGGTCTAAAATTATTTGAATGGGTTAAGTATCCCTTGGATTTTGGATCTGGGTTACCCATATGGTTGGAGCACTGCGAAAAAGTATTTAGTGAAAACATAGAAGATATTGTTGAGCATCCAAATAGAGTAATGAATATACTATTTTGTTTGCCACATGTGGAAAAGCTTGATGTAGATTTTTGTGTAGATCTATTGAGACGACTCATAAATGATCTTTTGAAAGCTCTCACAAAATATAATGTTAAAGAACCAATAGAAGAGAATAAGTACCATTCTGACTGTACACCATTATCAAGATGTATTAGAAATATAATATTTTTACTTACAAACACAATAGAATGTGCCATTCACATAACAAGTTGTAAGAAGCTAAAAGACATATGTGATATAGATACTTTGTTGTCCATTATCCTACCTTATGCTGCAAATCCCAATTACCTGATTGCATTGCATTTAGTCAATTTATATTTGACAGCATATGAGCATGAAAATGGGTTAACTTATTCATATCTATCATTAGTAGACTCCTATCTTAGAAAAAATGTATCTTCACCTTTTCATATTGTAAGTATTAGATATTTTCTTAATAAGCCTTAATAATTCTTAATAAATAAAAAAATGTATCATATGTTATGATTGATGATATGATTTTTTTGTGCATTTACAGGTTCGCTTACTCACTACACATATCTATAAACAGTTTGAAAATGTTGAAGAACTTAACAAAAAACCAGTGGACAGCCCAAGCAGTGTAGAGAAGTTTTCCATTTTCAGTAAATGTTTTTCTGTTGAAAGTATTTCACCATCTATACAAGAATACAGAACACAGCTTAATATATTGCAAAAGATGGTATTTAATACTACACAATATGAATTAGCAAAACAAACTGATTTTCATCTATTTCCACTGAATTATATGCTTGGACTTTTGTATGTTAATTTCAAATTACTTTGGGAACCAGTATCGGAATTTATAGCGGGATTTGGAAATGCGTTACCCACTAATGATTTCTGGCCAATTTTTTACAAAGCTCTGGAATCGTCGTTTGAAAATGCGAAAAACGACATCAAAGAGTTTCAATTCGAATCTGATATTGATACAAATTATGACATTTTAAGAAATTTATATTCAGAATACAATAGCATTTCTGAGAGACCAGACTTATTCAATTATAGAAATTTAATTCTCAAAACAATGACAAATTGTATTCAAGTTTGTGAAGCAAGGAATAGAGATGTTGTGGTTTTGTTTTTGAAATTCATAGATGAAGAATACAAAAGGAACGATTACACAAATGCTCTTAAAGTTAATATTGAGATACATGATAAAAATAATAAAAATGACATGGAAGTGGAAGCAGATGATTTAGTCGAGAGTAATGAACTAAGTGATGACGTTTTAGAAAATGAAAAAGAAAGTCCAAATGGAAAGGAAATATTTAAAACTCTTATAAATATAATGCAAGTTTTATCACAGTTTAAAAACCCAAGAGCACTTCATAAAGAAGCAATATTTTGGGATATTTACATGGAGTTTTTAAAAAATAAAAATCCTGGATTACAAAAATATGCTCTAGACTGTATTTTGAACTATAAGAACAATAATGTTATTGCTTACAAAGACAATTTACGTAATCTAGTTGATGAAAAGAAATTCAAAGATGAGCTCACACAGTTTCAGATAACAGAAGATTCTCAAAATATTTTACCTGAAGACCGTGAACATGTTATCCCAATTATATTAAGAATTCTTTATGGTAAAATGACATCGAAGCTAGGCGCAGATAAGAAAGGTGGCGGTCAAACTAGGAGAGCATTGGTAATGAGGTATTTGAGTGGATGTAAAGAAACAGAGATTAAAACATTTATTGAAATGGCATTTTCTTATGTCAAGTACTACATGACAATGGAGCCAAAGGAAATATACAAACACATTGGAAATAACTTGGATTTAAAATCTGTTATGAGTCCAAGTAAACTGCATAGCATTCTCAATTTGTTTGATGTCGTTCGAGAATATTTTGGGGGTCATATCAGTAATCAGTTGCTTTCTCATCTCTTAAAAGTATTCTACGCTGTGTGTTCGAATATTGCAAGTGTATTAGGCCAGGTTGAAAAGGTGCATGTAGGATATGTTAAAGTTATGAAAAATTTAAGGATACTTGCCCTAGTCACTTTGCGGAAATTATTTGAACAATTTGAAAAATATGTGTGGACTAAGGAGGAGTTAGAAGTGATTTTTGATACATTGATCTGCCCTCTGATTCCCAGATTGCATGTGGAAGGAATACATAGCCCAACCGCGTTATTGAAGTTATTTAGTACATGGTGTCAAAATCCACGATATTATGTTTTACTAATAACATCGTCATGTGATGGTAAATCATTGAGTGCTTTACCTGCTATTTTTGAACTGTTGTTAGCCCCTAAAACAAGCCCTGGGGTAGTGAATGTTGTTTTAGATATGATTGAGAAATTATTGACCTTGGCAGTAGATGATGAGAATAGTGAAATACCAGCAATCGAGACGTTTAATTTAATTAGTGTTGAAGAATCCAACAATGAACTCAATTTTGGTAGTAAAATTCTTATACCCCATTTATCCAGTATATTGGAAGTCATGAAAAGGCGAATTGCTAATTCAGCTAAATCAAATACAGTTAATAAAAGAGACCTTTTGATTTTGTCGAGAATCACAGAAATGGTAACCACTCCAGAAATGTGTGATGAGTTACTGAGTTTACTTTTACCTATTCTTGTCAAAAAGATTTGCATGAACATGGCTGAAGAAAATATGGAATATGCTGTCACTACAATCATTAATCTTTTGGGACATAGCAGTAATCCTGAAGTTTATATTAAAAATATAGCTGTGTTGTTTAATAAAGTCAGTTTAGTAGAAGTAAGAAAACTTCTTATTAAAGCACTCATTTCCATTGCTGATAATGTAACTACAAAGAAAGAAAAATACACAGACATGGCACATGTTATAGCCGAAATGAATGCATACAACAAAAGATGGATTGAACAACCCGATTTCGATAGAAGATTAGATGCATACAAGAAAATTTACGAGATGTACGAAAATAATGAAATCGGAGTTGATCTCCTTATTTTGATTGTTAATAATTGTTTCTATTTTATACGTACAGAAAAAGATATTGGTTTACGTGATAGTGCTGGGTTGTGTTTGAAAAGAATTCTTCCCTCATTGCTTCTAAAATATAGGTCTACGATTGATGGACAATTCTTAATACGGGATACAGTTCTATCATTGATATCAACTGGGATTAAAGACACAAAAAATGATATTTTGCGCAACGAATCAATAACGTTGCTCGGTGAATTAGCAAGGGAATGTCCAGAAGCTGATGTTGTGCTTTCGGATTTATCAAATCTGGTGAACAAAGAAGATACAGAAGTGGATTTTTTCGAAAACATGTGTCATTTACAATTACATAGGCGAGTGAGAGCGCTTCTCAAATTCAGTAAAGTATTTAAAAAAGTAATAAAGTGCCCCACACCGAGAACGTTAACCAATTTCATATTACCCTTAGCTACCATTTATATATGTGATGAGAAGTATACCGACAAAAATACTTTGATAGACGCGTGCATTGAAGTTATATCAACTTGCTGCAAATTGTTACCTTGGTATCACTATGAGGTTATTTTAAAACTCTATTTGAACAAAATGCGGCATTCAACGGAGAATCAAAAACAGTTGACTCGTATATTAGTAGGTATAATAGATGCATTCCATTTCGATTTTACGAAAGTAAAAAATATTGAGTTGCCTAAAGCTCTAACATCATCATTGAAAACGGAGGTATTACCAATCAAATCCACGGAAGATGCAATGATCGTGGATGATTCGACTGAAAAAGCGGATGAAACAAATGATAAAGATATTGGTAGTGAAAAACTAGACGATATCGAAGTAGAATTATTACAGGCTGACGATCAAGTAGAAAACGAAGAACAAATAGCGAAGGATGAGCCAAATATACCAGCATTTGAACGAGTTACAAGTGTCTCACCTTCAGTGGGTAGTAGAATTATCAAGTCTTTATCAGCTGGTCTTTTACCACAACTGAATCGGTATGTGTAGCCTTTTTATCGTGGTGTGTTAATAGCCGTATATTTTTTACTTTTTGTTTATTATTTCTTTATTATCTTTACTTACATCTACCGTATCTATTGCTGAAAGTAGCACTTTAAAGTGATTTTGCCATTTGAGTTTAGGATTTACTAACAACGCCATGGAAGTTTACTAAATCAGTCACATTTTATCTATAGTGCAATAGGGAGGTTGACGGAACACGAAGAGTCCCACAAAGCGAATCGTCGTCGCACCGGTTTGGCGCGTCAGGAGGAAGATATGCTCCGAGTACCCATAGCATTAGCTCTAGTGAAGTTGTTACAGAAACTGCCTGGAGACTTACTAAGACATCAGTTACCTGGGTGAGTTGAAGCCTCTCATATTTCGAGTATGATTTACATTAATTATGATTTACATAAACATTAACATTAAGTAAAAAATCCTATTGCCAAGAAACAACAACGAATAACAGCGGAAAAATATTAGAGAAGATCTGATTGCCAATTGTAGTCATTTAATGTACAAAGTAGATTTAGAGTTATTTAAATTATAATCATATGGATGTTCAATATTACATTATTGTTAGGTTATAAATATACAGCTCTGTCTGTAATAATAATCTTAAAATATTTTATTCCAGAATCATAATTAAACTGTGCTCTTTCCTAAAGTCGCCTCTAAAACAAGTTCGGATCACAGCAAGAGACATAGTGAAGAAAATAATGATGACGGTTGGTACGTCGTATTTGGACGTTTTTCTAGAGCATGTGACTATGTTACTTACCCGGGGCTTCCAAGTACACGTTCTAGTAGCTACAATTCATACTGTATTAGATGCGCTCAAAAGTGACTTTAAACCTGGCGAAATAAATAATCACGTTCAGAATATTTTAGACGTGTGTATTAATGATTTGTTTGGAGCGCTCTCAGAAGAGAAAGAAGTCGATAAGCTGCATTACAAAACGCCAGAAGCGAAACCTAGCAAGAAGAGTTACGTGACATTAATGATCGTGGCCCAGAATATAACGGAGAAATGTTTGATAAATTTAATTCTACCATTCAAAGATGTGTTACAAAAGCATCATTCGAAGAAAATGGTACTGAAAGTACAAGAAGCGCTAATACACATTACAAATGGTTTGGTGACAAATAAATTCATAGATATTGAATGGCTATTTATTTTCCTTCACGGTATCGCATCTGAAAGCATACCGCATTTAGTTCTGGGCGCTCCCAAGAGAGAATTAACTGAAACACAGAAGGAGAAAATATTAAAAGCTAAACCAGACTGTTTTATAATACCAGAAGCGCCTAAAAGAAATAAGGAATCTCAAGCGAGACACGTTAAAACGTCATCAAAGACAAATGCACATGTGTTAGTTGAATTCAGTTTGCATATACTTTATGTGATACTTAAAAGGGAAAAAGTTCCGAGAATGGACTGCAGAGCGTTTGTAGACCCTTTAATACCTTTGCTAGTCGATGCTTTGAAAAGCGACAAGGTGAAAGTGGCAACCGGTGCTTTGAAGTGTATTGGTTCGTTATGGACTATAAGAGTCAGTACACCGACTTTGGAAGAGATGGTTCGGGATATTGTGAAGACGATATTCGCGATGTTGCATAAATATGCAACATTTGAAGTAAGCAAACAGAATGACAATTATCATTTAGTGCGGCATGCTTTTAAGGTGAGTGCAAATGTATTAAAAATAGATTTTTTTATTCAAATGTTTAATTAGAATTGAGTGTCTCATAGATGGTGGGTGGTTTCGATTCACAAGTAAACCTGGCGACGTCGGGATATATGAGGTTTTGTTTAATCCTGCTATGCGAGTTCGTTCAAATTAAACTATAAATGTGTTATAATTGGTCACATAACAAATGACTGGCAGTAATTGACAAGTTTCAAACGTAATATAAGATCACGAAAGGAGAAATGATAAACGATACGAACATATTATGTTGTATGTACAACGTTTTGGAACATGTGTTTTTTATTTTTTCTTCCTTAATTTTTTTTTATTTTATCGTAATGATATAGTATATTTTTATTTTATCCTTGTGATATTTAACATATTAATATATTTCAAATATTATTTAAGGCGGTCACAGTTTTAATTCGCAACGTGAAATACTACACCCTAGAAGCGGACCAACTAAAAACTCTGCTTCTGTATGCCGAACAAGACTGTCAGAACGATGAGCGACAGTCCAATTCGTTTTCTTTGCTCAAAGCAATTTTAGAAGCGAAGCTTGTATCTACGGAGTTACACGAAGTCATGGAGAAAGTGTCCAAGATATGCATACTGAGTGCATCTGCTAGATCCAGGTAATAAGAATTCATATATTTCCATATGTTATTGCTATACGTCAAACTTAAGGGTGACGTAGTGGGAAAATATTTCTGTACTTCAACCATCACATCATTAATCTCATTGGGAATACTGAGACTTGTATAAAAATTACCGAAAAAGATTTTTTTTCCCATTCCAAGGGCGATGGAAATTTGCCAGAAGTATATAAACTAAATATTATTGAACAAGCTCATAGGTGGATAGTACTATTTGCTAATTGATATTACAAAAAAATATAGGATATTTATAATTAATTTTCTATTGTGCCTATTCAGGGCGCGATGGCGCTCATTGAGGGAGGCCTATGTCCAGCAGTGGACTGAGATAGGCTGATGATGATAATGATAATTAATTAGATTAGTAACTATTACTTGATTTATCATCTTAATTAAAAACGCGTTTCAGGGACGAAGCCCGAACAATTTTCGTGAACTACTTAACTCACTACTCGCCGGGCAAGCGAATGGAGAGATATATACAGTTCTTCATAGCACAGTTGAACTACGAACTGCAGTACGGCAGAGAGTCCTCGCTCAAGTTCCTCGATATGATTATAAATAAACTGCCTGTTGTAAGTATTCGCATCAGAACAAGAAATATGTCGAATATTTTTGAGTTTGTACTCTGTTCTATAATGGTTGACAGAAACTCAATAATTCACAAGATGTTAAGTATAAACTTCCAGTTTTAGAGTATAAAATAATTAACTTTTACATATAAACACTAATTAGTTATTGTTGATCTCTTTCAGCCTCAACTGTCCAAACACAGCGCCTACGTGTTCCTTGCCCTAGGTGCTTGTATGGTCAACGACAGTGCACCAGAATGTCGCTCGGCTGCCGCGGGATGCATTGAAACTATGTTGAAGAAATTCACAACTGTTGAGAGAAATAAGCTATTCGACTTAGTACTGGCTTTCTTCCAAGATACTCAGGTGAGTTTGTCAGGTCAGAATATATTGTATACCGTCAAGCTCCTTTGAAACAGTATATATATAAAACCACAACACAATAGGTACTGGTATTTGCAATAATATGTCCATACATATTTTTAAATGTTAATTGCAATACGAAGGGTATATTGGACTTGTAATTTACTCAGATTACTTGTGAGGTGATTCATAAAAATAAATTATCTCTAGTCAAGTCAGTCAATATCATCTACCTATGCTTTGATTTCTAGAAAATAATTCTTATACACTCTGTAAAATAAAAATAATACACTTAAATATTGCCTTGTGAATAAATTAATGGCAGGCATTCTAAATTATCGTCCTCGTTCTTATTAAAAGTGTTATTTACAATGTTGTTCGTAGATTAAGCTTTTTCTTTTTTTGTAGCCAGTACATTTCGAACTAGCAGCTCAACTAAGCATCCGCTTTGTAAACGTTGAAGGGGAAGAGTTCAAAAGCCGTTTGCCCACACTGCTATCATTAGTTAGCGGCAAAATTTTACTACTTAGCAACAATTATACAGAGGGACGTTTTGTTAAAGTGGTCTTACACCAGGAAGATAATAAGACAGATGAACAAAAACAGAACGAAAAAGATCACAGTTTGATTCAAATAATGAATTTGATTGATTCGATCACAGAACATTGCACTTTGACTTTGAAAAATAAGAAGTTTGCGAGCGATTACGACGATATAGCTCAGTATTGTCAAGCATTACTGGCTTATCCCCACGCGTGGGTCAGGCTTAAGGCGGCTAAGATTTTAGGGAAAAGTTTGTCTATGGTCGACGTTGAAGAATTGGATCTCATAGCTAAACAGAAAATAGAGTCTGACAGGGGTTTTATTTATTATGACACAGAAAACTCTTTCAGAAGCCTCATTCTTGATTTGTGTGCACAATACACTCCTAATGTCTCTAAGGACATGGCAGATCAAGTATGTATATTACGTAGTGATATGCATATAATATTGCTATAAATGGATTAACTATAATATAAAAAATTTGTTTAATATTATATATTTTATGTTGTTCATTGAAGCCAAATTACGATGATGTACATTGAAATATATTTAAATACTTCTTTTAAATATGTACAAGTGTTATTTATTTCAGGTCACAATAGTAATATTCGAAATAATGAAAATAATACATTCCATGTCCTATTTCAAATTATCAACCAAAGAACCAGAAGATATTAGCGAAATGGAAAATAGTAGAAAACTCAACATTCGATGGATATTATTTAAACTGAGGAAAGCTATTAATGTTGAAGTAGCTAGAGCTCCCGTGTGTATGAATATTGTAAGTATTTTTTTTTTAAATATTTTTCATATTTTAATGCTATAATCTGTCTGGGGTTTGTTTGCTTCTAATGTTTTAACACCTTCATACATTAGAATCATATCTGTGCCTGTCACTGACTGAGTAGGAATTTGTTTAGATTGATAGACCACCCGTCTAGGTATACACAAAGCTGTCAAGATATATATCTCAAGATATTCCATCTTAGTTCCTAACAGCTCTCCTGGCGTAGAATCAGTATAATATATGTTATAATAATCTCAATAAATTTTTTCATC
>DWDT01000304.1:0-22737 GCA_018245595.1 Microceris scylla
ATGTATAGTAAACTGAAACGTCTACTACACATATTATGTTTCCTCTACATCGGTTGCAGGCGAGTGCACATAACTCAGGCGACGCTGGAGTGCCTCGGCGGTGCGTACGAAGTAGAGCCGGGCCACGGAGCCAGTCGCAATGCTTACTTGCGCGACCACTCCATCCAGACCTACTTCATCATCCCGCCACCGAGGCGAAGAAAGGTGAGTGCATGTTTAGCTTTTGTAATAGCAAAAATAGCTACCCTTCAAAGTCGATAACACACTGGTTACTCCTGGAGTATTTAAATAAGAGTAAAACTTTTTCACAGGAGGAATTAGATAAACCGTCCGTTTGTTTATCGGACAACATTAAAAAAACAGCTTAGCTAAGTAGCTTTCTCCTTCCTGCATTATAATTTACAATTCAGAAATGAAACATATTTTAAAGTAACATTGTGATTCAGGCTGAGGGATTTAGGTTTTGAAGATAAGCCTTTATAAGTGTTGGGCATCTGCCCTGAATCTGTCTAGATTCATGAGCATATTGGCATTTGCAGGCTATGAACACTGCTAAATGCTAATTTGTCTAAAGAAAAACATTTTTTAGCTTCATTATAAATACAATATGAAAAACCCTTGTATAAAATCACTTGTACAAAATACTTTTGGATCATTTCCACACACGGCCCTTCAACCCCAAACTAGACTCGAAGAGTGTCTATGTTATAGCAACCAGACGGCTGATAAATTATTTACATACGTACCTGCTAACATATACCTACTTATATGGATATTTTTCACACACAGAAGACAGAACAAAAAAAAATATTGTTACAGATGTGTTTATCGGCGGGTGTGGGTCTGGGCACGGGCTCGCGCCGCAAGCTCTCGTTCAAGAACGTGTCCAACGTGGTGGTGCAGCTGCTGCACTCGATCAAGTTCAACGTCGACGTGCCCTTCTCCAACATGGCCGCTTCCCCGCAAGAAATCAAGGCCAACGCCGCTAGGAAGGTACTCCTTCTACGCTGCAGATATATCACGTTCTGAACGGCTCCGAGACGATTTATTGTGATTGATTATTTTTCCGATCTCAAAATGCTTAAATCGTTATGACAATTAATGTCATTCATCGCGAGATTATGAACTCTAATGTAATCTATTTCCGGATTTCTGCCGATATTGTTGATTTGATTGATTCGCAATTGTTATTGCAGAATACATGGCTTTAGGCCAATTATTTAATTTCTAAATTATAAAGAACAGCAAAGTTACAAATGCAATCACTTGTTATCGTTCGCATCAATAGATATTTTTGTTTCGATAGGGAATCTCGTAATTATTGTCAATAGCGATCGATCGTCTCAAGGCCGCGGCCTTCGTGAAAGTCTACCGAAAACTTTATTTTATATCTTTCTGCACCTTGACGTTAAATAAAGCATATCGCACTTTTTGGATTGACTGGACACGGCCAGACAGTACGTGCTCGTTGTCCACGGCTTCTCTTACCCTTCAGAATGTTTCACACCAGTGATGTTTTTCTTTACGAGGATCGCTTTTATTTAAAGGTAAGTTTTATTTAAATTTATTTTCTTACATTTATCTACTACAAGTAATTGTATGTACTGATTTGTTTTTGTAATAATATTTACATTGTGTCATGTTTAACTCGCAATTTTCGTAACGCCGCAGTATTTGAGTCGACTGTAACAACATTCATAACGGTAGTTGGAACCTGTTGACTGGACGAAAAGCCAAGTAATTGCATTTTAATGGGGGTTAAGGGATTTTTTATTATAAAACATTGTGATGTCCTGAAACACGCCGCTTGTAAGCCTGCTTTTTATGGAGTCAATAATATCACTGGATGATTAATCAATATATGTGTTGTCATATGAATATTGTTTTAAAACAAGATCTCATTAGTTTTCCCGCGCAATCGATAAACCTACGTCGATATTCACTGTTGTACTGTGTAAGCACTAACCTCAATGTTACGAATCCTAACTCATTGGTATTAGTGTGCATTCAAAATATTGTGACATTAAATCAACGTGGCATATATACATATATACAGATGCACATAAAAGAGCATACCAGCTTCCACTAAAGGAAACCTTTTTTACAATAACGTCGAGGAGAAATGTCTCGTTATAAATATTTTTAACTTTTAACGAATATAGTTATCGAAATATCCGTAGCATGTATTTGATGGCACCATTCTAAGGTTAAGATAAGATGATTACACTAGTACTGCATGGCGGGTACAACTTTCTTCATTTCTATAAGAGTGTAATAGCAGAATATATTATATTGTCCATAGATGTAAAGTTGGTATGAGGACCATACATGTCTGCGGGCACGATGTAGGTACAGTTAGGATTAAGGTTAGTATTACCATTGTAAAAGCTAGCCAATTCATGTTTCGTGTTCATTATTTAGTAAAAAAAATATGTTCTGTTGGGGCGTTGGGTAAGATACATTGATTTGGATAAATGTATAAGGTCTAAGAAGGGGGTTCCGGTAACCTCAATAAGTTTTACATAGCTAAGACGATCGTCATAGAGGCGTGGAGCGGGCGGTTGCCGTCGCTTAAATACTAGGTGAGCGCGCGATAGACCGTGTAGCGTGGTGTTGGCAGGTGCTGGACCTGCGGCGCGCGCTGCAGGCGGAGCCCGGCTCGGCCGACGCGCTGCGGCTGGCGGCGCTGCGCGCGGACGACGTGAGCGCGGCGCTGCGCCCCCGCCCCGCCCGCCCCGCCCCCGCCACTGCCCCGCATCACCACACCTTCGACGCCGTCATGCAGCACCACGCACTGCGCACACACGCCACGGTCACGCCGAACATGCCGCGTTTACCTGTGTTCTTTGACCAGTAGCCGACTTGCACGTCCACGCACTGCGCACACTCGCCCTAGCCGCCTCTCGGTCTAGCCGCTCGTCGACACTTCACAGCGTGCTCAGAAGCATTATTATCCGAGTAAATTACAATCCTATTGAAAAATTTCATGCACAAACAAAAGTGGCGATTGATAGAAACTTATTTAAAAGGTTTCCAATTTTACTGTACACACGCCATTACATTACAACGATTTCATCACGTTCACTAAGTTATACCTACAATAAGAATAAAAATAATTGCCGTGTATAACACCGTAAGCACGGCACAGGCACGCGAGACCGTTCATAAACTTGTCGAGAAAATAAATTTGAATTTACGTGTACAATTTCGTATTACACTCGCAGAAGGCTTGGACGTGCAATCTATAGTTTAACGATTGATCGAATGAGAAACGACTGACAAAAGCACAGTTAATACGTTTGACGCAACACAATGCATGGAACATACACACATTACTCTACGAGCAAACGATAACAGTGACAGTACATAATGTGTATATGTTCGACACTGCCTATTACTACTTTGCATACGACTGTGAGCAGTACACAATACCCAGCATAAGAGACGAGACATCCATATAGCTATTTCCCTGCGGTTATTGATTGACGCTTCCAAATTTGCAAATTGTACTTGAAACGCATTATTTACAGTTTGTTCTCACGATGCGCTCCACTTTGCGCGGCCTGACATAACTTCGCTTACTTTCAGTAGATAGATTGGTTTTTGAGTGGTGATCTTTGAACTAAATCTGTCCTGCTTCTATATTAAAGGTTTACCTTGATGCCTCTTCGAATGCACTAAGTTATTTCTTGGGGAATGTACATATGTACACATTTCTCGTAATTATCATTTTCGGTGTTAGTCGACACTACTTAATGTCCCTCACTGTACGTCTTATATACTTTCCGTTATATTGCACATGAGCTAAGTGTTCTCGTACCCACTTTCAGAGCACTCACTTGGACGTCTGTTAACACTATATTTCGGTCGCTGTCCGTGTAGGCTTTGGCACAGCTCCCTACCGTTCGGTGACTTCGAGACCGCTACAAGAAACTTTCTCCATCACAATCGTCACGTGAATCCCAGAAAGCCCGCATCTATGTCGTCCTCGTACTACCTCAGCCCCGACTCGTGGCAACGGCAACTAACGTGAGACGTCTGCTCATTATTTTTCAGATTATGCGCCCTTGGACATTTGTTCCACAACAAATACCCGCTGAAACAGTAAGCGCAGACAGAATGTTGTTCTTGTGTATTATTCTTTACCACCGTACACGGCGGCCGGCCGCGGGCCGCCGCGCCGCGCTCCGGCCACGCTGGCGCGCACCAAAACATTCACTCTCACCGTTTCTTATCGGACTTGCTGGAAAATGTTACATATTTACCTGACGAGATATTTTAATAAGTTTTTGTTACAATAAAGTCGAATGCACTGAACTGTGTTTCACTCGCCGCCCTCTATAGTCACATGCACGGCATGGCATGGCCCCCACTCCTACTAACCCGCATGAAATTCTCCCGATCATCTTTATGCTTGGTTATTTCTTGGTTTCGTGCTTATTTTAGTGACAATACTTGTATAGTGTACTAGATTTGATAAGTTACCAGATAAGTCATCTAGCTATTCGAGAAATGATCAAACATAAGATTCGCTGTTGTTCGGAAACGTAAGATACGTTTTGTGGAAACTTATTTATTGTGTTCGATTCATTATTATTATTTCTTGTTATTTTTAAGATATCGAAGAGATAATGTCTTTGTTTTAAAATATCTTAATTTACATTTTTTTCAATTATGTTTTATTTGATTCAATTGCATTTCTAATGATGTGATGCTGCTTTGGAGACCGGAACTTTTATTTCTAAGGTCAGTTCGAACATTGGATGGAGCATGGCGTAAGCATGCGGTGGACCCCGGTGTGCCCCTCGAGGGCCTTCTCGATGTCGTCCCTCACGCCCCGACTTGTCGTAACGATGTAGCCCCCCTCCCCTCCCCCCTGGCATAACGTAGACACTGTAGTGCAGAGGTCGAGTGAGATGCGTTGAACGGTCGCAATATGTCAACAGAATAAAGTGACGGAGAAGTTCAAGCGGCCTCTGAAAAAGCGCCACTCGTCTGTATATCACCAGCCCACCAACCGCGTCAACAAGTACCTGGCGCAGGCCATCGACGCGCGCTCCGTGCACCGCGAGAAGGCCACGCACGTGCACCTGCTCACGCTCTGCTTCAAGGACGCCGAAAAGGAGGCTCAAGTAATTGCAATCAAACCTTTGGCTACGTTTTTAATTAATTCCGTCACAATATGTTCGATCTTGGATATTAAGCACATTGAATTAATGCTCCATATAGTCGACCGGCATCAAAAACGTGTGTTTCGCTCGTTTGTTTTATGTTTTGTAATTGTTCTTTTCTTAGTTATCGTTTTGTTTTTATCGTTGTTACTCAAATCTATTTGTATTTCGTATTTGAATATGGATGTCAACCACGAAAAACATAATTTGCGGTACAATACATGTAATTACAAGCATTATAATTCTCATCACTTCACAATATGTTATTTTAAGTTTTTTTTTTTTATGACGGTACATGCTATGCATTCTCTACGCATTCCAAACTTATATTCTACAGCACTCATTGCTCTCACCGAAAAGTATTATCTATAACATCTGAACTCCTGTATGCTAAATTCAGCGGTAATAACCGACTGTAAGAAGTTACAAAGATCTCATAGGTCATTTAGCGACAAAAGATATTATTAAATATTGGAGTACTATTTATATGACACGTGTACATTCAAATAACATTTCCAGTACCGTGCATCAACGGATGGCGGCTGGGCCGGATCATTAAGTGCCGCACTGGGAGCCCTAGTAGCGGGTGGAATCCTCCAAGCTGCCATATTGCCGCGGACCACCATCTTGCTGCTACTGTTCGTAACGGCCTTCGCCTGGTCTGCTGCAGTACTGGCTCTGACCCTGGCGGCTAAGCTGCGGCTCATCCCGTGTGACGTTTCTAGACCGTTCGCTCTCAGAAATGCCATTACCACCTTCACCATCGTGCTGGGATACGCCGTGGGACAAGTTAATGTTGTATGTGTTGATATTATTTTTACTGTATTTATTGCCTACTAGCTGCTTTTCGGGGCTGCGATTGTGCGAAAACTTGTTTATTTTTGGGGAAAATTTTAGGGGAATTTCTAAGATTTGTGTGTTTTTTTAAAACATCGCGGAAAAATTTAAAATCAGCAAATTTTTCCCATCCAATGAATGGGTATACAATGCTTGTATAATACGCTGGTGAACTATCTGCTTAGGTAACGTGTCAAGAAATGAACATATGTCGCAACCTGACCGAGAACATCACCACGATGGACCAGATCAGGGCGCAGACGGGCGAGGTGGCGGCCGCGCTGTGGAGCAGCGGCGACCACCGCGCGTGCCCCGTGCCGCTGTACATCACGCTGGGCTGCTGCCTCAGCATGCTGACGGTGGCCGTGTTCCTGCGGCTGCCGATCGCCGTGAAGGGCGCACTGCTGGGCGTGATGACGGGCGGGTACGTGGCCGTGATCCTGGTGTACCACCGCGAGCTGTTCGAGTGCTACGACGCGGTGGCGGGCGGCGCGGCGGTGGGCTCGGCGTACGGCGCGGCGGCGTGGGCGGCGGCGCTGGCGCTGGCCGTGCTGCTGCACGCGCGCCAGACCGAGTGGACGGCGCGCCTCGACTTCCTGTGGCAGGCGCAGGCGCGCGACGAGAAGCGCGACATGGACGCGCTGCAGGTACGCCTCATACCCGACTTAACCTACTTCATTTCGGTATTCTTCCTTCGTTATACATTCATATATTTGTGTGGCAGGCTTCCAACCGGAGGATCCTGTTCAACCTGCTGCCCGCGCACGTGGCGACGCACTTCCTGGACAACCAGTTCAGAACCAACATGGTAATTTCCCGTAGGATCGATACATGAACTGTGAGATTTGCTAACACCGATGCATTAGCTATCGCGAATATCGTTTGTGCTTCAAAATTTTATGCGCTTATGAATTGTCAACAATACGACGCCCTAGCTTACGTGTATGAGACTCGCGCGCAAATGTCGCTGCATCGGCTCCGTCTGCACCATCGATCACTACTAACCACTCATCTTCACGTCCACTACTAATCACGACTCTACAATCGCGCCTAACCGATTTCATTCGCTGCTTTCGCATTATGCACACACTTGTAGGGTTTCAGAGTCTCAATCGGATATTTCTGAACCAGAAATCAGGAAAAATAATGTCAGTATGAATAACTTATTAAGAAAATGTATGTATTTTGCTAAAACAAAACTTAACTTTGAAATTTAGGGGTCGAGCGAAAAACTAAATTAATTGCAAAAAGTTTACTGAAAACTAAAACTTATCTAATTTACTGCAAATAGTGAGGGAATATTTTGGGTAGCCTACAGCACACATGCCGCCACGCTCTAGTATCATGTCATTAAGCTGCACTTCTGTCATTGTCCCGGAAATGCATGGCTTTCGCACGCACTCGTTCGCTCGCTGACTCAAGAAGCGCGGTTGGCAGGACCTGTACCACCAGTCGTACCACCGAGTGGGCGTGGTTTTCGCCTCCATTACCAACTACCACGAGTTCTACATGGAGCTAGACGGCAACAATCAAGGAATGGAGTGCCTTCGCCTTCTCAATGAGATCATAGCTGACTTCGATGAGGTGAGACATGATATTGAAGTCCCTGGAAATATTCAATTACAGTATTACCTCTGAGCAAATATTGATCATATTTCTCTCTTTCAGTTGCTCGGTGAAGACCGCTTCAGTGCAATAGATAAAATCAAAACAGTAGGTTCTACGTACATGGCTGCTGTAGGTTTGATTCCGGATAAAAAGATGGCAGATGATCCGAGTACTCGTAAACTGATGGCGACTCTGGTGGAGTTTGTGTTTGCAATGAGGGATAAATTAAAGGATATCAATGATAACTCGTACAATAATTTCATGCTGCGTGTCGGTGCGTACCTCATACATAATAAAAATACCTTATTTTAGAACAACTTACTAACATTTATGTTATAGAATCATTAACTAAATATTGTTATTGCTTTTCAGGAATAAATGTTGGTCCGGTTGTCGCTGGAGTAATAGGAGCTCGAAAGCCCCAATATGATATTTGGGGCAACACAGTCAATGTGGCTTCTCGTATGGATTCTACCGGTCTGCCCAATCACACGCAGGTTACCGAAGAAGTATACCAGGTCCTGAAGGACATGCCTTATCAATTTGTATGTAGAGGAAAAGTAAAGGTTAAGGGTAAAGGAGAGATGACCACTTATTTCCTAACAGACAGAACGCCAGCGAACGGTAATGGGCAAAATTCCTCATCGAATGGAGGGTCCTTAAATCCCCCAACGGCTTATGGGGGTGTAGCAACTCCACTTGCAATGCTACAGAATTCGGCCCGACGAGCGGCCGCTCAACCTTCGAGATTGCCACCTTTGAGAGAAACATCAGTCGCCGCGGAAAACGAACCCTTATTGCCATCCAATGGGCAAAACGGAAACAATCATAAAGGAAGTAAGGGCCGCCGTAACAAGGAGCCAGAAGAAACGCCGCCACCTCCCCCACCACATGGAATATCGGCAAATCCAAGGTGGCCGCCTCCTCGGGCTTTAGTTCCTCCATGGCCCAGGCCTCAGGAGACGCGACCGCCAGCTGTACATAAGAGAAGGCCGCCAACTAGATTACCGAGACCGCGCTCTAGTGAAAGTCTACCGTTAGCGAGAAGTCCACGCGTACATTCATCTGCTGATGAGTTAAGCTCTCTTACTAGATCTCCTAGTCTTAGTTCCTCCGACGAAAGTTACTCGCGCACCACAGACGCATCCCCTTCCCCGCCACGCCCCACCCCCTGGCTGCCCCCGACCCGCTCGCAGCGCAATGATGGCAACTCCGGGTATGATTACCCTCCAATCAGGGGCGCAAAACCAACTGCCAGTATTATAAATGACGTTTATGCTAAACATAAATTTATAAAGAAACCGTCGCTCGATGATAAACTTCTCGACGGCAGCGTCAACTTCCATAAGGAGGAAGAAAAGTTACAGAGAAGTATAATAAACATGCTTCAAGCTTCTGCCAAACGGGACAGCAGCAGTCAGACAGACAAGAAGGACGTCCCGCGGCTCACGCAGAGGACTAATTCATTTTCGAGTTCCGGTAGTCGCCCTAACAATTTAAAACATCTAAACCATGACTCGAGAGAAGTATTCACTAAAAGAAGTCCTTCCGACGTGGCTTGCGTTCCGCCTTTCGAGAGAGAAATACAAAGGTTGCTTGATGATAAAAATTTAATTAAGAGTAATCCACAAAAAGCGGAAAGAAAAGAATTAAAACTTGAATTAAGGTGAGATTTTATTAGTACTAAGACATGTTTCTAACAGGCCATAATTTTGTGGAATCTTACGTGTGTCACCTACATTGCAGGGGTCAAAACCCATCCCTGGAACCAGCACGCAACTGTAACAATAACAACAACAGCAGTCCGCTGCACGCGGTGGGGCTCGCGGCCATCACGCAGCTGGCGCGGCAGGACCTGGCCAGCCCCGGCAGGGCCTCGCAGATGGCCGCCTCGCCTCTAAGACCCACCGCAGCCGACTTTCCGGGAGTCCTCCCTACCGATATCGTTGTAGAGCTGCCTTCACCTTCGCATTCACGGGATCAAAACACGACGTAAGAACTTTTCGTATTTTACTTGGTTATTTTTTTTAGTTTTATACTGGTTTTATAGAGGTTGATTTATCAAATTTTTTATTACAGTGCACCGAGTGGCAGAAAAATGGATGCAGCGAACACCAAAGATAAACAGGAAAAGGAAGTCCAGGAGCGCCTACACAATCGGGTAAATAGCTCATGACAGGGTATAATAATACACACTCACTGCCGGTGCGCATGCTCGCGTATACGTGTGTGCGTGTCAGTTATATTTTATACCGATTAGCCTCAATTAACATCCTATCGAATTTTATTGTATGCACAGGTGGCCGCCTCCAACCACAGGGAGCTGGGCCTGTACGGCGAGAGCCAGTCGGAGTGGAGCTCGTCGTGTTCGGAGGGCGAGGGCGAGTGCGACGGCGGGCAGCCCGAGAGCACGGGCTACACGACGGACGACCCGGCGCTGGAGAACGTGTCCATGCTGAACGAGGCGGGGCTGACGGACGCCGAGGCGGCGCTCAGCGACGTGAACTCGTGCTACCTGGAGCGCGACGACGACGTGTCCTCGCGCGCCTCGTCGCGCCTGCTGGACTCCGAAGCGCTGGTGTCGCTGGAGTCGCTGAGCGCCATCTACGACTCGGACGAGCCGGCGCACCGCTACCTGGCCAACATCCGCACCGTCAGCGAGTCCATCACCAGGAACTTCGGCCAGCCCGCGCACGTCACGGACGGCGAGAGCGACGTCTAGCGAGCGGTGGGCCGCCTACCGACTGTTTTCTTTCCGATCGACTTTCGTCTTACGCTCTGTGTTGGGTCTTCGTACTGTGATGAAAGTGATCTTTGTGGTGAAGGGACGTGGCGGGAGCCCTAGAGTATTGCATCGGGACGAGGTTTAAGGAAGCTTCGCGTTTGGCTCTCTAGGAACGTGTAATAAGGAATACTCAGAATTCTTACTTTTCTATTGCAAGCGTGTAATTTTTGATATCATGTGATTTGTTGATTTTACATGTTACTTGACAGAAGAAGTGTTGTGTTAAGTTAAAACGTTTCATGTCCCATAATTGTCATTGCTATTGAAATAATGTTTCCTCTGTGTGAACTTGTGGTTTGTGTGTATATTGTCAATATGTACCTATTAATGTAACGCTGTATGATATTGTGTACAGTACGTGCCATGTGATGGCACCGCGAATCATCTACTGTTGCGATGATCTCTACAATTATAAGGTGCTCTGACTTAGAATTATTTGTTGTTTGTCTTGTGATATGGAATAGGATTTCGAATTCGAGCGACCAATATCTGTAAACGTCAATGTTGTAGTCGTCCGGGCTGGCCCCGCTGCTGTGCGACCGACTCCACTCTACTGTGGCTCCGAGCGAGTCGGCATTGTACTTGATTGTGATTAGAGATTACACTTGGATAGTAATATAAACTTAAGTATGATTTTTGCATTTCATTATAGATAAGTGTATGTTATTGTTACCATATGTCGAAATTTGAATCACTTCTTTGTTGAAAATTGCTTCTGATCTGACATGATTAGCTCGTAGTCTCTGTATGTATTCTATATTTTCATGATTTCTTCAAGTTTTACTATTATGTCTTTTTTCAGAGTTAATGCATATTGAACATTAGAGGCCGAATTATATTCTTCTTTATGATAATACTGATAGTGGCATTAACATATATTAAATCTATATTACGTAAAGCGTCAGATTCCAATACATAAATAGCTACTAATAGCGTACATTATAATATTTTTTCTGATATTTTTTTAATCTAGTCACTATTTTTGAAATATATTTAATTTACTTTTGTAATACGCTCATGTAATAATTAGGCTCCTATTTTGTTACATATTTCTTAAAAATGGATCCTTTTTGGCATTCAGTGCACAACGTTTGTAACAGATAAAGCTATAATGTTGAAAAATTTCTATCTAATTATAATAAAAATACCAAATGTGTAGTTTCATATAATTTAATAAATACCAAATATATACGTACATTTCATAAATTCGGCCTTAATGCGTACGTTGTTTTATAATAATAATAATGAGTTCTTTTAATGATAAATGTTAAAGCCGCCAGGGCGGCTTCGCTATCGAGTAGAGTAGGTAGACCACGAGACTAAAGTACAACCGATTCGTTAACACCAGTAGTGAATATTTGTTGTAGAATATTCTCCATCGTATGTAGAAAACTAATATTATTTAAAATATTAATAAGATAAGTTTATGTGTCAATTTCACGTTACAATTGTTATTTACTAGAGATAAGATTTGAACGGATTGCAATTTAAATAATATAATACTGTGATCGCAAGGCGCGAGCTCCGCTCCTGCATGTTTTCAAAGTGCGCCGCGCGAAGCCTCGCCGCGCGGCTGCGGGGGCGCGGGAGAGACTCACTTCTGTCTTCTGCTAACATAAAGTTTCATGTTAAAGAAACGTCAATTTATTTTCTATTTTGTTATTTGTATCGAGCACCGTATTGTATTCGTCATTATGCCTAATGCCTCCTTCATAAAAATTTCAATGAGACGAATAAAAGAATTGTGAAATTACAAGCTTATTTTGTAAGCGATTAGTGGAATATTTATTGAAAGGTGGAGTTTTGATCGCCTTATGTGACTTGAGCGATGTAAATACAGTTACTCGTTTTTCACTTAAAATGACAACGTGTATGACTGAGCATTAATCTTTATTTCTGAGTAATCTTATTTGCTTATATTTCTTTAGTAAGACGATTTAAGATTTTCTCATTGACTCGTGTAGAGATAGTGCCAAATATCTTGAGTATTGCTTTTTATCGAACTATTTATTTACTAGCTTGGTTATTTTCAACGAAAGTAACTCTTGTTTCAAATTTGAAATTATTCAAGTGACATATTAGATTATGTAACATACTATGTACTGTTGTAGTTAATTGATATACTCCTATTGAATTGGATATTATAGGAGTTCTAATGAGGTGATCCAATTTTAGACAGACATTTTTTTTTTCAAAGTGATCTGTGGTGGCTATTCTATTAACAATAAGTCAAATTCTATGGTTACAACCGACTCGATATAGTTACTTAATAATGCCATTTCTAGTGTTCTTTTGTCTACTGTTATCTTTATGTAACTTTTGCTCCACTTTGTTGAACTACTGACATTTTTATGAATAATCTGTTATCCACATGAATGCTAGAGACTTATATATTTTTAATAATAAATAATTATCATTTTACGCTAAACTTTATTGGTTAAGGATATGAGGAGTGTAAAGACCGTTTCAAGGGATGGGAAGAAGAAGGGAAGGGACCGTTTGCATGGATTCCTTTGAAAGATGAAACATTTGTGTCTTTATCGCGAACAGCATTGATGTGGACAAACAGTTTATTGGAATTTAACATGTATTTTGATAGCATGAACTATGTATACCTATTTTTTGTAGATATATAAATTGCGGCGGATTTAGAAAGCGTATTGTGTAAATTTATTTATTTCAATTCAATTAAGCAATATTAATTACTTATTACGAATTAAACTGGTTCACATTATCGGAATAAGCGTTTCATTTTTCTCTTTCAAGTCGCTATATTCATATTCTGATGAAAACAACTTGTACATCATCATGTACCTTTTTAATATTTTACCGTTGGACACAGGGCGTCTTTCAGAATAAGAGAGTTTAAGGATTAAGTTATATATATTTTCAGAGATATGTATTTAAAAAATTAAACAGCAATCTAAAACATACATATACCTTTTTCAATGTACCTCAGTCAGTATACTAAAAGGTTAGCTCGGTTGTGCGTCGTTATGGACGCGTATGGCGCATACTAATGCCTTTAGCCTTGAATACAGAACCATGGAACCACACGGAACAGAAACTAACGTAGAAAACTAATATTTGGAACACTATCAATAAATATACTCGTAAAGTCGTAAAAATTCCTCCGAAGTATGTTTTTTCGTTTGAGTAATTTTCACAAGGTCTTTTGTAACGGCGATTAGAACACTTATCCTCAATAAATAGGAACGATTGGACTGAAAGACATCAGCATTCCAATGTAATTGCAACAAAATACATTACTTTGTGTTAGTTTCACTTCATTACTTATGTGCTGTATTAAATCTTGTACATTAAACTGTGTTGGGAAATCATTAAAGAATATCATCTGCTTGTCATAATAACTTAGAAAATTTAGAAACCTCAAAATTACATCTAATATTCATAATAAAACTTCACTCCTTTGGCTGCACAACATATCTGTTAATTTATTTCTCCGCAGTAGTTGTTGTCATGACAACATTGATTTACTAAACACCTAAGTGGACCTTCTTAAAAAACTTTTAATATCTGGTCAACCATACTATATTTAAATGATGGTATCACACCTAAAATTAATAAGAAAAGGATAAAAGAGCTTTAGTAATCCTGAAACAGATAAATTAATAATCCATCGCAAAAAAAGACCGTAGGTAGGTAGGCCGTTTATCTGGTCTGCTATTTATCGCAAGAGTGATTTAATATTAATTATGTTATTTTAGGCTTATATTTGGAGCGGCTATGAGTCAGTAAGCCGCTAGTCACAGGCGGTTTCATTCAAAATTTGATGAGGCATTCCGTATGCAAGTGAAATAATGCGAGGTAGTGAGGCAGGTATGGTATGACGCGGCTCCGGCATGCCGGCCACCACCACGCGCGCACGCCACAGCTGTCCGCTGACGCCGCCGCCCATTGGCTGCGCGCGGAACCGGTCACGCGCCCCGCACCCCCTCGCGCCGCCGTTACAACTTCCAAACGAATTCTTATTCATGTTCCTTTCAACGACCGTTGCTGTCGTGGAGCGTGCGCTCCTAATTCGTATTTCGCGTAATCTTATCGAAATGTTTTCAATGGTATGACTTGATTTAATGGCTCCTCAATCTGTGTAAAAAATATCGATAAAAATCGATGTGTGCTTGAAGCTCGCTCGCGCCGGGACGTTGTGCGCCAAAGCTATGACGACACACGGTGGAACCAGTGTTTTTGTCCTTTTTGTTTCAACGGTGCTTCGTGAACGGCTTCGATGCAGGGCTACCTTAACCATGTGCGTCAGATAGTGTCGTGCTCCTATTAGTTTTTCATCAAACTAATATGCTAGCTTGTGGATATTGCAGTGCGTGGTGAGCTAGAAGCTCCGTGTTGTGAATCATAGTGCAGTGTCGATATGAAGGTGACGGTGTGTTTCGGGTCGATTCGGGTTCTGGTACCATGCGGCGCAGGCGACCTATTGGTCAGGGACCTCGTTCGCGAAGCAACGCACCGATACAAGAAAGCTACCGGGCAGGTCAGTCGAATATTTTACAAAAGTACCTCCCCCACTTTGAACCGTTTTCGCGCGGTTTTCTCGTATTTTCATTGGTCGGAGTTGACGTCAGTTATTTATTGTTTTGCATGCGAAGTAATTACTCACGTATAAAAACGTTATATTCGGTAGTAATCTCATTAGACCACAGTAGTTTTGATGATTCACATGTGCTTATTAGTTGTTCTAGGCATACCTATACACTGCAACTGCGTAGGTATGCCATGTACCTACATAACCATAAAACGAACTTATTGAATGTCACGAGTTTGATATTTTGCTAATGTAGACATATCTCTTTTTTATAAGAACTACCAAACGTGCCAATTTTCATGGAATTCACGATCTTCTATCGTCGATCAGTCATATGGAGATCCACTTTCACGAGACGTATAAATTGCGAGTGAATAATTCGAAATAGTCGCAGCATTAGTAACAGCCATAGATGCGGTCAAACCAGATTCATACACGACATGCTAGAATTTCATAACACAGGCGGCACACTTTTTCACATGCTATTTCTAATATGCGGTCCATAATTTACACATGGCCAACGGTTGGCTATTACTAGAAAAGATGTTACAACCGCAATACCTAATTTGAGCTAGACCTTCATCAACACAATTTAATTATCGATCTGCGGGTAGTTGTGCAACTACTCGTACATATTTGGCAGTTGACTCTAAAATGAATCTATGTGCCATATTTTGTCTTTAATGTCTGATTACGTTTACAAACGGAAACAACCAAATACCCTTTTTGGAACGTTTAGCATAGACCTTTATTATAATAATCTATATAAAGTAACATTTAGTTAGTCAACACATTTTCTCTATGTTTACATCATGGAATTACTAAACACTCACCTGCACCGCGCACCTGCTCTGCGCCTACATGCATCTTCGTAGGAAGCGGCCGGCCTTGTATTTTACTTCCCTTTATCATCACTAATTAACATTGCCGAGTATCTTCCCAGCATTAGATTAATGAACAAGTAAATAACTACGAAGCTGAATTTTGCGTCTTATTGTATAGCATTTTTCAGCTTTGTATCTGGCATGGTTGCCCGTGTAACACATGAATAATTTAAGATATTGTGCATAATATATTGTCTACTTAAATTGGGTATTGCGATCCACGTAATAGTCGATAGAAGTGGAGTCGCGTTTGGGGCTTGGCTTGTTTTTTATCATTTAAGGAGCACCAAATGTGTGATGTCCACAAATGCAAAATATAAAAAAACACACCCATGACATCAGTACCCCAACACTTAAAGTAACGCAGCCTGGTCAGACCATATGCAACCCATTACGTTGATATCGGGATAAAAACCAACAAAAAACCATGAGAGGTTCGGGTCAAATTTACCTACTACTAATTCACTTGTTTTTAAGACGACATATGGCGCCATGAGAATTTTGCTTTATTATCTTTTCCATGATGTATTTTAAATAAAGATGGATGTATCATAACAGACTTTAAATTCAAATTCAAATCTTCCATTAAGTCAAATCAGCAGATGGATTTCTTTAAAATACTGTTTTGATCATATTTATCTTCTAGAATCCAATAAAAATCCTATTGTGTTTTAAAACCTAAACCCTTAGTTTTATTGCAATTTTAAGAAACAAACAATGGACTATTGTTATTCTAAAAGACCACACCGCGAGATTTCGTAATCGTTTTGGGTATTTCAGATCGTTTGATTTACCGTGGTCACTGACTTTTATTTATGGTAAAACTCAGCAATTATACAAAAACACAAATTCGGCAACAGAAAAGGCAATAAATACACTGATAAAAATTCGGGGAACGGCAATTTTCGAGTATAATTTAATGCACGTATACACTATTTTTTATTATTAAAAATTTTACCTGGCAATAGGATTATTATAGGACAAACCTACATTTCATGGTAAAAAATAAATAAGTAATGTATAAATGTAGTCAGCGTCATTATGCTACGGAATTGTTTCATAGTATAATCTACAAATGTCTCGTCATTTTTCCGAGAACCGGTCCTCGGGCACTATGCATATAGCACGAGGTACAATGGAAGTTTCAACCTCTCGAGCGATCGCGCCTCTCGCATACCTGGCGTGCCTAACCCACGTCAAGGGACCCATTGTTACCTTGATGTTTCTTCATGAATTTCGCCCGTTTTCACTGAAATTTTAAACGCGTTATGCCTTCGCGCGAATACGTGCCGTGACAAACACACATAATCCATATTTTGACGTGCGACTTTTTATTTTGGCAACGGCGAGTTCAAGCTCATGTAATAAAATATCATTTTGCCAGTAGAGCGGCAAGCGGCCGTTTGCCGCTCGTTAAGTCAGCTCGCGACCTTTAAGTTGTGTAAGCGCCGGTGGCCAATCAGGCAGACATATTTGCCAAAGCTACGATATTCTATACCTAACATGTCGGAACAATAAAACTACGGCTTACTATATTTGAGTAACACTTAATAAGTACAGTGGTTGCTGCAAACAGTATCGATTCATAATGTATCCAACGTTGCGAATTTGGTCTTGCTTGATTGATGGGCTCTAACCAGTTCGAGCGTGAAACATTTCCTAACTATTCCAAATGTTTGAATTGCATACAATAATAACCGAGTAAATTGACAAAACTCAAAGCCGTGTACGTTTTTAAACAAAGTGTAGGTACCTATAGGTGTAATTATACTTCGAAATATACATTATGAAGAAACATACACATATAAGAGTTCTTCGTGCTGTTCTAAGAGGTATGTGATCATTGCAATCCTGCACCTGGCCACTGTGGCAAACTATGGCCTTAAAAATATTCTATCAAAAAAGCATCCCGTGACATTTTGGCCATTAACTTGCTCTTCACTTCCAAAGTTATAGGAACGTGTATAGTTAAAAGAAAAGTACATTTTACACCAATGACTTAGTTACGTGCAAATGATACAAAACTAATTGCAAATATAACTTTCCGAAATCTTATGCTAACAATGATAATGATTATGATTGTGATAAAATTACTGATTTTCCGAAACGGATTTCTATACGGAACGAACTGCACTTTTCTCCGATGTGATACAGTAAACCATTCCAATATAACAATTTCTACGTACTTATTAATCTTATCAAAACCTGTGTAATGAAATGTCTAAGAATACGCATATGGAACCATTACAGTAGGTCGATAGCTTGATTAGATATAAGTTAATATCATATTAATTTAACACTATTATTAACTTGTGATAAAGATACGTGCCCAACATTGCCCAACAGCCCATGTTATGATCGGGTCGAACAAAGAAGTTTTTAATTTTTTTCCTTTATTAGTGCATATTATTATTGTACCCATAAAACAGTAAAGAAAGGCGCGCGCTTGTACTACATAAGCCTGATGATTTAAATGAACATAACACAGAGAAACGATTTGGTAAAGATAGGTTAAGGGTTTTAAAGAATCTTACATAAAGAGAATTTGTTATATTAAAGGTCACAGATTCTCAATACATGTTGCCACGTATGTATGCCAGAGGAAAACTCTATTTAATACATTATAACGCGTAAGAAGAGTAAAGGTAAGAAGCGATTATTAGGACATTACAGAACCAGTCGCGACAACTAACGTTTCTTCGCAGATAAATTATGTTAGGAATGTCAGCGTTATTAGCTCATAAGAACATGTCCGACTTGTTCATGTAAAAACTGTAGTGTGAGATGCACTTATGGAGTATACTTCCTGAATTATAATATAACATATGATATTAAAGTAAAATGGAAAGGAATCGATTTCGGACATTACTTCAGTTAGGCCGTCTAAATCAAAGAAGCCCATACTAGCTTGTAGCATTTCTCATCAATGTGACTACAAGATACAAAAAATAATTTTTCAAATACGACTGATGGTTTCAGAGATTAGTGCAAACAAGCAAACAAGATTTTTTTTCAGCTGTATTATATTAATATGCATTTAGATATAGTCTTAGGTACTCGTAAGTATTGAAGAAATGTTATCAAAAAGACTTCGTTGATTCTCGTTCATGACTATGCAGTTTTTATAGCATTATATTAAAAATGCGGCTTCCTACTTTGCAGGTCTTGGGTTCAACTATTAAAGCGTTTTTGCTTACAAGAACTGTGGATTTTAAGAGTAAATATGACCTGCTGTAACAATTCATTTAGAGTGCTAAATATATTTTAGAGTGCGAAATCAATCGGCCCGTACATGGTCAGCGAGGCAGACTGTGCCTTTGACACTTCTCATTTTGTAAGGAGGTCTGTGTCCAATGATAAAATATTGCTAGTTGACGTCTGTACGAGGGATATAGGCATGGTCATCAATACTAACCAAACTTTCAGCTTCCGTTTAACTGTGTAGTTAGGCATGAAACTAAGTGATTACTGTAAAACACTTGGTCAGAAGCAATCGTTCTCATTATAACAAGCACCGGATATACCCTAATGATCAATCTCTATACGTAAATATGTGCGCTTTTGATAGACGCATTATCAACTTAATATTACTTGATGGCATTAAAAATTTTCGTAGTAGTCCTTGAAAATGCAACTACATATATAATTCGACTTTAATGTTCATAAAGATTAACATTAGTCAATAGCTTTATCGGTTTTTATAATATTTTTGGCCATAACTTTTACATGACATTGTAGCGTTTGTTACTGATTGATTTTCATATCGTTGGCTTAATTGAAGTGACTACGATATAATTTTACAAGTCTTGGATCCTGTGACCAATAAAAGACAACCATTATATTTATAGTAAACCATTAAATGTTACGACAAATCTCTACACCCTCGTAAAACTAGTTTAACGGTTCGTCAATGGGTTGTTCTGTTACAGACATTCTTGGTAAGATTACTCAAATTCGGACATTAAAATTTTTTTTATACTTTGAATGTTATTCGTTGAAAAAGTAATACGCTACTTTTAAAGATGTAATGTAATCGATTTATAAATATACAGTTTTATAATAATAATCATCAATGTGACTGACTACAAGATACAAAAAAAATATTTTTCAAATACGACCGATGGTGGAGTGACGATATACGTAAAGTGGCTGGCAGTGGTTGGATGCGAAGAGCTGAAGATCGTGGCGTGCCATTGAAGAGGCATATGTCCAGCAGTGGACGGGAATAGGCTGGTTCATAAGTAAATTCAAATGTGAACTCATAATTCAGAGCGCTCTCCATAAAGAACCCGATTGTTATAATATAAATAAAATATTTTTTGTTCATATTTTATATTGGCGGCAGGTGACTATAAAATGCGGTAACTTTTATATATGAGAAGTTATGTTTTCTTCTTCCCTGCTTGTAGAATTACAGAGACATACATACATGTACTCATGCTTATGTACCCCCGCTTTCAACGGTTCAAAAAATTTAAACGCGTGAACGATGTGGGCGTCAGTAATGGCGTCTGTTACTCACATGCACGGCGTCAGTGTGTGCGATGTGATCGTGATCATGTATACGCCTATATAACATAAATGACTGTAAGAATTGGCTAAATAAGAACTAATAACTGTTGCATAAAGTTGTCTAAAAGAATAATAAATTTAGAGTGCAGTTAAAAAGTCACGAATAAAGGGTTTAGTTTAAAATAACATTATTCTTGTAAGTAGCGTTCATTGCTTAAAGATTATTGGAATTATCATTCAAGTATGAAGGCCTATATTCAACAGTGGACTGAAATAGGCTGATGATGATGATGATGATGATGATGATGACGATGACAATGATGATGATGTTGTACAAAGATTTTTCTTTACCAATAAATATTTGTATTTGCTATCATAAGATCAAAATATTACGAAAACAGTGCAAACATGCGATTTACCAACGACATCGAATCATTCGCAACTCCACTTCATTAGAAACGTAAGCAGAATATTCTACGCAAACAAATTGATGTGACTAATGGTCCAACTGCCATCTTGTAACTTTTTTGATGTACGTTTATAGTGCCCACAGGCGAGTGACTTGGCATTTAGTCATATTCCCATTGTGTGTTATGACGACACGTTGTGCAAAGGAGATAAGGGTAACAGGAAAAATTGTAAATATGACTAAAGTCACAATGATATATCAATATTTATATTGCATTGATAGGCGAAACAAGACCACTCCTCCACCTTGTCATGTCTTCTTTATTTACTAAACGTTTTCAATCTGAAAATGTATTTACCATTACAGTACATGGTGTTTGTATTGGTAACAGAAACCTGACCTTGCTCATATAAATTACACAATATGTATTTTGCAAAATTATATCGCTAACGTTCAGAGAGGTCAGCGACCCCGGAATTGGTCAGACTGTACGTAGGTGACTTCTATTGTGTATTTTCTTTTTTCTTATTGTGTATTGTGTATTTTCGTAACTCTAATATCTAATTATCAGCCAACTGATTATATAAAATGATTTTGATAGAATACCCAAACAATATCCTGACTAGGTTATTTTAATGACAATATAAATAAACAGGAACGTAACGGAAAAATTGTATACAATTATAATAGCGAATGTCAAAAATACAAGGTTAAATTAGCAATAGGTTGAAAAATGTCGGGAACAGCTATCATACCAAAAAAAAGTCAATTATGTCATACTACCTATGCCCGCGACTTCGTTCGCATGGGAGTTTCTTTCTTTTTCTAAAATTAAAGTAGCCTAAATTACTAATTATAACATTCTTATGACAACTATCTGCTTGTGAAAGTCCCGTCAAAATCGGTTCAAATTGGTCCAGCCGTTCCGGAGATTAGCCGGAACAAACAGACAGACAAATAAAATAGTAAAAAATGTTATTTTGTTATACGTATCGTGTATACATACATATGTATTTAGTAAAAGCGGTTATTTTAACATTACAAACAGACACTCCAATTTTATTTATTTGTATATACTAGCCGCCGCCGGCAGGCCTCGGTGTGGCTTACTTATAAGCCTAAAAATTTTTTTATTTGAAACTGTAAACCCAAATTCAATGTCTTAAATTAAGTAAATATTTTAAATATACATAGTTCTATAAACTGTGCAAATTTTTTTTTTTATTTCATTACATTCTTCGCTTTTAAACAAATTTTAATTCAAACTACTAGTATGTGTACATTTTGCCAAGAGTAGAATTCACGGATTGGAAATATTATGTGGGTTTAAGTTCGATATAAGAAAATCTTACAAAACTGTTTTCTAACACTTAAACTATATCTTGTATATGTAATATAACTATCTCAATTTAGCAACATTTAAAGTTCATAATTTACTGGTTCCAGTAACTTTATCAGTTAGAAACTCGATCTCGGCCGCTTTAGAACGCAGCAGTTTAGAGCCGGATTATCTTACAACGTGTAACGCTGATTAATCTCTACAGGTAGGTGAGTAGGTACGCTGCCCGTGTATGTTTCGTGTACCGTTATACAATTATTCTGCCCACTATAATCACTAATTGGTCTAGTATAATTAGTATACACTATTGTACTAAAATTTCGTTACAAGTACCTAACTCAGGAGAAAACAAAAGTCGTAATGTAAAATATTATGTTAGACAACTAAACATTTTATGTATGTATTTAAATATGTATAAACATTTTAATTACACGTGTAATGACTTAAAACTAATGTATACTTTCAAATAGCTAGTTCTAGGGTTATTTGAGATTAATTACAAACTGTCCTGTAGATAACCAAGATGAAAAGTTAACTTCTGGGGTTTTGAACTGGTTTTGACCCTGACGACTACATTGAAGGTGTACAATTCGTATACAAATATTGCTGATGAACACTAGTACGTGTTCTA
>DWDT01000305.1:0-22698 GCA_018245595.1 Microceris scylla
AATTAGTAGGTACTTGTACATGTCTCGTGCAGTATTACCATTTTAGTTAGTATAGACTATAATTATACCTATGTATTTGTAACATTGTTGCCGTGTTCACAACTACTGGTTTGAACATTACTTCCTTTACAAGTATCAAAGTCTAGAAAATACTGCACCAGACTGCTGTAATGTTAGTAAAAATCTAGACAATTACCTGCGAAGTACAAATGACTCTGAATGAAATCCAGATACATTTCAATTCGCATTAATTCACTTCGTCCCGTGTCGCTGAGCCATTATTATAAATATTGTTTTCGAACGCTAGTTCAATGTTCTCGTCATAAACATTTAAATGGGTCTTATGCCAAAAAACTATTAAAATATTTAACATGAATAACACTGGAGATGATTGAAGGAATATAACAATGTTATATAGACTTATTGTAATAATATTAATAATCGACGCATTATAATTTCACTGTTGGAATATTGATTTCCTCTCACATTGCGAGGGTTAAGGCCCATAGTCTGCCACGCTGGCCAAGTGCGGGTTGGCAGACTTTTCACAGCTTAGAATTTTTTTTAAATAATCCTAAAGTGTGTAGGTTTCCTCAGATGTTTTCCTTCACCTAGACTTATTGAACCTTTAATAACTCGGATTGTTGACATATCTTAAACAGTCTATCAATTAAGTGAAATCAGATAATAAAACTGCTATCGGTTAGTTGTTTTTAGAGGCTGACATTAGATAACAATCATCAAAATCTATTTAAGACCTGAAAAGGGATTTACAATCTCAGATAAATGAATTACACATATTTAGCTATTACGGAAGACACTATTGTTGTGGAATAAAGTTTTAACCTTTTACAATTACGTTAACGACAAATCAGCCTCAAAATTAATTTAAATTTTTTGAGTGGCCATGTTGTAAAACGCCTCTTGCGGCTCACATCTTGCGAGAAAACCTGTACTGTTAAGATCGTAACTGTCGCTATTTCCCGGTAGATGTCTGTAGTTGTTATGAAAACACATTAAAACATTTCGTCGAAATCAGAGACCGGGCGAATAAAATTAAATATACTCCCATTTTTAATAATACACCTCGGAACAGTTAGTAGGATACTGTTATTAAAAATAATTTTAAGACAAATTATGTCAGATTTTTTTTCGTTTTTATGAATCTATGTTAATGTGTAATTATTTTGATATTAGACTAAAAACATACTAATATGTACCAGATCAGATGCATAGCACCCTACAGTTCAAAGGCACTCCCTGATCGATAACCGTAATACTTAGAACCAAACTTTTCTTACGTACGGAAACCAGTGCCTACGTTTAAATATGCATAAAAGACGTTAAAACGAAATTAGCTTATTGACGTAATTAGACCATAGTTGTATAAAAAAATCACTTCATTTTTAATACTAATTATAATACATTATCTCAACTATACATTCTTCTTTTACGTTCATATTCAATTTCAATTCTAATAATATATACCTGATAACACATTACTAAAAGCTTCATAATACATAAAATTAAATGTTGAATCAAAGCAACGCCATCTATTGTCCAGTTACGAAAGCTTAACGTGTATTCCTCATACAATTTCGTTTATTTAAAATTGATTGTATTTTCCTTTAGCTAAAAATAACTTTGCTTAAAATACTAATTTAAATATATGACTATAATCCTTACGAAATTATGTTAGGTATCATTATACAAATTATATTAGTCACTTCGTAGATTTGATAAAAAAGTTATGTTGTATATAGACGTAAAATGTATCAAAACATAATCCTTTTCCATGCGGTTCAAAGATTTAATCACTTATTGTTAGCATTTTACCGACCCTATTTTAGCTACAATCGACCAGTCAGGCTTAGTTTTTTCAATTAAGTTGGACACACGAGCGTATTTTCTCGTCGGATTATGACCCTTCGACACGTGGTTGCACCCTCGCGACATATTGGCTGCTCCCCCCGAGTATTGACCTTCGCATTGTGATCAACTTATGAATCATCTCGCTACCTACGCTTTCATGCTAACTTCATTATTCCGTTAATACTTTCGTGATATGTTTACATTTTGATCCGACAATTTATAACTGATGCATGCTATTTTTAAACCACAAATTGCATATCAATTCTTCGTCTTTTCTTAGTATATCATTTGATTTGAACATAGGGATTATATTATTAGCGGAAAGAAAAAACTAAACAATATCTTAGACAATAATATTAATCGTGTACATGTGTATTAATACAAATCTGTGACCAAGCAAATAAATATTATAAAATTGACTGATATTAATATAGTAAAAGAGACAAAATTATATAATATTTATGAAACTTTAGTCTAATTCTTGACTTGATAATTAAACAAAATTTGAACATTAAACAAATTCGCTACGTTTTTCACATATTTTTAAATAAGATGAAGTTAAGTGGAAGTTAATAATCAAGGAAAAAGACGGAGAATGACTGTCTCTAAGGCGAACTTATAAACGTTACAAGATCCCGAATTAATCTGTACAATGTAGCATTACGAGTAACGGGAACGGCACACCCCCCTTTTCAGAGTCGAACAAGCGTCGATATTTACATATTATCAATTAACACCGCTACACAGGCCTGGCGATGCCCAATCTGTGTGCTTTGGGTATTTAGTAGTTGTCTCTATATCCATAATATAACCGATAATTTTTTAACTGGCCCCTCGTAACCGTAACACGGAGTCGGTTGAATTTTAGCCCATTTTAGAGTCGGCTTTGGTTTAGTCTCTGTAGAGTACAGACTAACCTAATATTTGAGAAATGTCAAAACAAACTCTCCCATAGAGGACCCACAAATTATCACTGAAGCTGAAAACGGTTACTGAAGCATCATATCGCAACTTACAGGTAAAGATAGAACATACACCATGATATGTACGAATATGTACATGTCTGAAGGAATCGATACAGTTCTCATTTACAGATGTATGAAATTTCTAATTATAATTTACATGGTACTACATTTCCGATCGTACCCAACCTGTGTAATTAGGGTCTTTAATCTATTAAAGACCCAAAGAATCTATTCTTCGTGTCCATTTCCATATGTTTTGGATAAAACGACACGGCTCAGGTTAGGCCTGAAGTGCGAGTGTTATACCAAAATGTGCTTTGTTCGTCGGAGGGATAGAAATGGTTTTAACAGCGAGCTCAAAATGCTGCAGTATCACCCCTTCCACCACTACAGACCAGCAGGTACTTTTAAGCTACGCACTTGGCTTGAAAGGGAGAAGGTGCTTAAGTAAGCTGGTGGGCGAATTTAGCCACATTTCGAAAAGTGATACCTAAGGCAACATACAACCTTAAGATGACAAAATTTAGTGTCCTGTTCTATACCGATTGAACAGAAGGCCAAATTCTGTACACTAATTTGTGGATTACTGATTCTTCTACAGAATTTCGCATCGAAGAAGGAAAGCTGGTGAACTCGAATTCCTCAACCCAAAAGTATCCTTTCTATTAAGTCCTTGAAAAGTACTCAAATATAAAAACAAAGACTTGTACTGACACCAAATAAAAGACAATTTTGTTACCAAGCTGATGTTAAAAATTCATAAATTTTACAGAGAGACGAAAAGAGCGAGAAAATCGGTGTGGAAGGATTTTTAACGATGATCAAAAACAAAGAGATTACAATGCTTAGTATATAGTATAGTACAAGTCCAAATTAATCTATATATAGTAGAATGTACGAGTGGCGCAAATGGTTTATCCTCCATTTTCCGAGGTTGGAACGGGCGTGGCAATTTACATATTATTAATTTACGCGGCAAAACAGCTCCGACGCGTACGCCATCTATGTGTTTCTATCTGTGTGATTTGAGCATTTCGTAATGTCTATGCTTCAATTTTGTATCATCTGTTCCGAATTATTACTAATATTTCATTCGATTCAGCTGTATCTTATGCTTGATACGCTCTTTTGTGTTAGATTCTTTTTTTATTCATAAGTATGAGGATTTCTTTTTAAATTACGGTCAAGAATGGTTATTGCAATGTTCGTACGAAGGCTTTTAATAAATTAGAAATGTTATTAATTTCATTGTAAAGAACGACATTGGGTTATTTTTAATAGGGTAAATTATTACCCGTAATGTTTATCAATAATTTGTCAGATACTAATTGAAATATGTTATAATATAATAACTTAACTTAGAACTCGCTATACTCAGACAATCCATAGACAAGTTAACCGATATTTTTAGATCTGTCATCACAGCTAGGGTACTAACTGTTTTGCATACCCACTGATTCAAGCTTCATCGAAACGGAATGAAAAGTAGTGGGTAATATCACCCATTTGCATATTTTAATTGTAACAGGAGGGCGTCCCCTGCAATGCGAATATAGCGTAAGAAAACGATTTGCATACATCGGCGCGACGCCTATTGCGGACTACAAAATTTGTATGAGTAAATAAAATGGTGGAAATCCCTTCTTATTATTTTCAAAGTGGTACTAATACGCAGGATAAAGAAACAATTACGTGTAGTGGAACATGGTAACATTTATTTACATCATAATGATGATGATGTAACATGGTATCGTAAATGAATGGTTATGATTATAAAATTGAGCATAGATTTAATTTCAAAATGCCGAATTTTTTAACTTTTCTTATGATATTGCTTTTTGGTTTTTTCAACACGATAAATAGTCATTACCATAAATTTAAAAGATATTTGATTAAATAACAATGAATATAGATATGAAAATATTGTAAGTTAAAAACTGGATGCAGTAAAATTGAATAAATAGAAGACAAACAACAAAACATTGGAACTTTTTATAAATTTATAGAGCGCGCGCTCAGTTGAGATCGATAAATCTATAGCTTCGTATAATGGAGCAAACCTAGTAAAATTAATTTAGCCGCGCAGACGGCAACACGTGCCTACATTTTTATATCGGTTAGATTATTTTATTGCGCAATGTATTACAGTTCGACGTATAGATCCAGCTGTCTGCGCTCGGCTATTTCGAGACATCGCGTAGTTGTAGAAAATAACGCGGCCGACGATTCGATCAAATGAAGTGTTGTGACGGAATGCAAAAAGGGGATAATGGATTGAAAATAATGCTTTGGAAAAAACGTGTTTTTTTGCCTTTGTAATTGGTTCAAAAATTAATTGCGATGAAATAAACCTTTTATTGGGTGTTATTAAGCCTAATAAAACGTACCTATGCATTATGCACAGTGTCTATTAAAAAAATAGATATTAAGTAGTATATTAAAAAAATAGATATTAATTAAGAAATATAAAAGTATATAGAAGTTTTAATATGACGGCAATAATACTGGCTTAAATTGTACCTCGTCTTGCGTACCATGTACGTGGCAGAGAGAATTCCGATCACAGCATCTTAATACGGAATTAGAGACGTTGTCATAAACAAGGAGGTTAAGTGTTCTCTAAATAACTCTCTTCCCTTCTTTACCTTAAACATATTTGGGTTGGAAATGTTATTTTTGGCTGCCAATATCTAAGATATTTGATGGCATGAAGAGGAAATCGGGAGCGCGTGTAGAAACATTACCCACAGATTGAATCTCTTGTAGCGTTACAAAATTATTTGCTTTAAATTTGAAGTTCCCGAATTATTTTTAGGTCAATAAGAATTTAACGAAAACAAAAACTCGCCTCGATACTTTTAAATTATCAAACGTTCTATTGTTTATAAAATTTTGCTATTGCCCGCCGCTAGACGTTTTTTGTTAACAGCGCCATCTGTTATCTGGTGGCAAAGTTCGCATCTTTAAAATATACTACAATATATTTTTTTGGCGTTTTCATCCCCCAGGTGTACTGATCAAAGTGACTATCGAATATTCTTGTACACCACAACATTGGCAGTATTATTCAGAATGGACGATGTTTGAAATTATTCATATTGCAAGTCTTTATTCTTGTAGGATTTAGCTTTATGCCTCACGTGGAATTGACTAACTCATTCGTGGATTACTGATTTTGTACTGGAGTTTTGAAAAAATAAGTCTTGCAATAATTTAGTTTCACATTGTTGAATTCCCCGTCTTGAAATGTTAATCGTTTCGTATTAGAAAACACATAAAAATATTTTGACTCCGACTAGCAATTTCTTTGTTTTTGAAAATATATGATTATTATCAAAATAAAAAAAAAACTCTTAATCTGATAATAATAATAAGTTTATTATTGCTGTAAATTGAGTCTATAAATAAGAATATTTATACAAGTGATCAGTGCATTCCCATAGTACCTATGTATGATCGAAATGGACATGCAAATACAATCAATGTATTGCTTATTAGCTAGAATAAATAAGAAAAAAAAAACGGCATTACAATCAATCCGTGAGTTTATTTATTTTTTGTTATCCATAAAGTAAAGAATATTACGAATAACAATATCTGAAAAAGGATAATAAAAAGCAATTAATTCAAACGACTTTCTCATACTTTTAAAAAACTTCATCAACAAAACAAGCTGACAACAAAGCAATTAATTTTCGTATTAATATTACTGAACGTTAGTAATTGGTTTCTTAGTTCACTGAGGGGTTGCGTCACGGGACTCATTCTAGACCCTGTGTATATACTACCCTATGTATTACACCCTCATCTAGTATGTGCAGATTATGTTATGGGTCTGACCTCTTTGTTCATACACGACCATAAGGATGTTATTCATATGTATGTATATTGATTTTATTTCACCCGTCAATGCTTTCTGGTGCTGAACGCGTACTTGATATTAAAAAATTAATACTTTATCGATGTATGTAAAAGAAATTTTGAAAAAGGAAAGGTAAAAGACAAAACAGTTGAAGGTGACAGGTATGTCTGATCGTTACATGAAAGGTATTTTAAAACGACAATAAAACAGCGAAAATGTTAAGTATGATAAGGTGTATTGATCGCCTGAATAACAATAAAAGTTGAGAGTTCTTTGTTATGTTTGTATACAATGCCTTTGATCTTAGATATTATTATAATATCACGCTTGTAATTCTCGCCTATTGCCGTAAGCCTGAGAAGGACACCATACAGAGCATCTTAGTTATAAAAATTCTATCAAATCGAGCAACGAACAAGCGCACGATATAAATTAAAGCTAATATGTTAAAGTTAATAATTGTAGAAGTAACTTGGGATCCGCTAACTCGAGGGATCAGGTACAACAATACGGAGAGTTCAGGCATAAGTGGGTCGTTCAGCTACCAGATTAAGACGACCTTATATAAATCCACGAATTTTCCCTCAACACTCTATTTTCAGTAGGAACGGGAGGGCAGAGGAAGGCCAAGATTAGTTGGTTGCGGAAAAGTTGTGCTCGCTTATAATTTATTCACACCACAATGCCTGAACTACGAAATGAAACCTAAACGAAAAATAATATTTATCCCTTTAATAGTGCCTCCTTTTATGTAATATTATTTTTCTTGAAAATATTATCACAAAATACTTCAGAGGTTAGAATATTACGCAGCCTATGATTTTATGTTTTTCACAACTTGTGGCAGTTTAAACTATAATGAAAAAAACATTATTAAACGTCATTTGAGAAACAAAATTTGCGTGTTGAAAATATTATCGAGTTTCCGCTTTCAGATTGCATTCAATATGTTCATGTAAAACTCAGTTGTCAATAAATGTTGAAACTTGTTAAAGTTTCCAGTCTCTTTGTACATCCATATACGAGTCGACTCGTAAACAATGGCCAGCGGTAGACCACCCAACTGGTGCTTCGTCCACAATCTGTGGTCAGCATAATGATCTAACGTCTGCCCGGTTTTATATCATCTATAAATCAACCACATAACGCCGAAAAATATCTATTAACGATGTCGAATTGGGTCAGAGTTGCGCGCCTACTCGGAACATTGATTTTCACGTTCACTTCGATAGATTTTTCTAGAAACTCTTTATGTTGTTAGGTACATTTCATAAAAATTGTTTTGTTAACAGTAAATAAAATGTCTTTAGTGTGAAGGCTTTCTTCAATATTAAGTCGTCATTGAGAACCCTAAAATTGAACATAAATATTTTAATCTCCATTTATCTCAATATTATTTTTATTGTTTAATTTTTTTCCATACGCAACCGGTTTTACTTCATTTAATTTTGATGTCTTAATCGTTTGTAGTGCACAACTTAACATTTATTACCTACAACGTATGATAATTTAACTTTAATTCTGGTTACTTTTTTCTATAATTTGTTGTTAGCATTTACACGAGTGTTCTATTCTCTGTATCTATGCATATCGTTTGCGCCTCTTACTGAAGCGACAGTTAACACTCAACTTTTTCCCTCGTATAATTTTCCTTTACCAAATGTGTTAGTGTTTAATTTGTTACTGCAACTTAATAAATAAATAAATAATGGAATTTGAGAAATAAATTGCTTATGTAATAGTATATTTTTCTTTAATAATGCAGGAATATGAAAAATAAAATTCAATTTTTTCTCCACTTCGCTACCTACTTCTATGCTTCTCTTTTAGGAATATACACCTTTCCTTACACATGCCATCATAATTTTTTTTAAATTGTATACCTACAACAAGTAATATTTTAATGCCTTTTTTCATATATAATTTAATTTTTTAAGGTATGGGATTTATAACATACTCGTATATCAGTAACAGACCAAACATGCGAGTAACATATTAATAATATAAGGTGTAATTATTTAATAATTCAGATTATATACAATTTAATTCTCAAAACAATTAAATCAATATATAACTAAAATAGAAGATTAATGATTGCGGCTGGTTTTTGTGTAATATTGTCAGTCTGTTAGTCACAGCGAGCGGGCACTTTCCACGGTGGAATCGGAGCAGCTGTAAATTAGAGAACGTGCTTATGCGTAAATCAATGGAAGATTTACGTTCGCACAAGAAGAATATGTAAACCGAGCCAAACGCAGACGTGACGATCTAATTCCGACGATAAACGATATCTCCCACATCGAAGGCACGTCGGTCACTTGTTATCGTCAGACGCAATAATCACCGTTACATCATTGTCTTATTTTAATAAGCCAATTTGTGATTTGTATCATAAATTAGTGACTAGTCCTCGCTTCGCTCCGATGTACACCTTAGTGTATACATAAAGATCAATCTTTAATTAAGAAATAATTGGTCAGAAAATCGAGATTCGCTTACCTATACAATATATGAAATCTGTACATATACATAAAATATGTACATCATGAACTGCAATGGTGGAGGTAGTTGATGAAGTACTGGAGTAAGTGGACGAATTTTTATATATTGACTGTGACTTTAGTCGAGATGATAGATACACGGTTAATATTGAAAGATGAGTAAGTGTAGGGAATATTGTAAATGGAGCATTGAGTAAGTTGTTTAACCAGCATCCGAGCCAGCAGGCTCGAAAAGCCATACAAAGCTCTGTGCTTACTTCAACACTACTATACGGTAGCGAGTACTAGGTATGTAAGGAAATTAAAATAAACGTAGTCTAGATGAGGTCGCTACGCCACGTAAGCGGCTGGACACTTGCTGACCATTTTCGTAATACAACGGTAAAAAAGATGTTATGTGTGATAGAAAGTATTGGTGTAAAAATAAGAAAGGCCATGAATTAATTATACGGACGTGTAGTGAGTGAGAATGCCTGATGAAAAACTGAGAAAACAGATATACAAAGCAAATGTTGATGGACGCAGGTGAAGAAGGAAGCCAATGATCACGTATCTTGACCAAATAGGTCACATAATGGCTGACGGAGGAGTAAGAAATAAGTGGCTTGCATTTTTGAAGAGAGTGGTGTATTTAGAAGTAGCATGTCAGATCTGTAAGGATAAATATGTTTGGCACTCCGTGCTCCCGGCCCATCGATGACATAGTGATAATATACCTAGGTATAGGTAATACGTATTTGTGACATTACATTCTGTAAGTATTTTATATTACTCTAATAATTACCTGTATTCTGTAAGTATATTATTTTACTCTAATAATTACCTTATGGTATATTTTTGTTTCCATTTTGTTAAATAACTAAAGTGATTAGATATTTTTTTTTGGTTAATTCACTATCTATTTTTAAGATTATTTTTGTTGGAAGAATGACGAAACAGTATATTAGAGCCACTGCGGGTGCCTTTAGCCCACGTCTATGTAATCAATTAACATCGATTAAAACTCACGTAGATATAAAATTACCGATTTAAAAAAAGGAAAATTCGATACTAGAATAACATTGTACGCTTACGAAGCAGTCTATAAGATAAACATCGTTCCTCCAGAAATAACGGTCAAGGAATTTTCAATGCATAAACTGAGACTGGGTAGGTGGTGGTACGTCTTCAATACGTTTTGGGTATAAAAGAACTTAATATTTAATGCAGTATAAATATTTAATAGTTTAATTTTTGTTGTTTTTTTTTAATTTAATTTAATTTAATTTTATATTTTTTCGAAATCCACAGCTCTTAGTTTCTCTATTTTTTAATAAACGACAGTCTCCAAATGAATCCTTATTTTTTCTATTTAATATATTTGAAGTAAAGTTTTAATAAAGTTTAAGCGGCATTTATATTCTAACGTTTACTGATTGCGCATCTCACAATAACATTTTAATCAATAATTATAATAACACTGCTTAAGTTGTTTTTCGGGTACCCACTTATAAATAATAAATTAATTTCTGATAAATCAGCAATTCAAGCATTATTGTTTACTAATCCGGTGATAACTATCGCATTTACGTCCAATAACTATTTTGGTTTGTTATATTATCATGCTACTCGTCAATAGATGGCGGTAGGATCTCCAGATTGCCTGAATGACCTGAATCAGGTGAAGGTGGAATGGTCCAGTGCAAATGTATACATTTTAACTCTATTAAATATGTCTTGTAGTAAATAAAGTGTTACTATGTGCACTAAAAAATTAATAATCGAAATTAGTGAAATTAATGGAATACACCGATTGCAAATAAATTTTAGTAACAAGATCAAATATTATGATTGTAAGGCTAAATGGCGCGAAAGGAAACATTTGTCAACACCACACGGCAACTAGTTAGCTAAGACATGCTAAGATCGCGTGTGGACGTTGTAGCGTCACCTGGCGACCGTATACGTCATTTATATGAACACGCCAGCTATTATTATTATGGTATTATTTTATCGCTTCGCTACCGCCAACACTCCATTCCATATGTAAAAAGCGAATATAAACCTAAACGACGCTGAGATCGCCCGCATTATCTCGTGATTATCGCGTGTCAAAACATCGCCACGCTCGCGATACTCCGCATGTAATCTGATAAACGATGTACGCTGCACGCTTCGCGCTTCTACTCTATCTTTTTCTCACCAATACCAGTTGTATCATGCCATCTTTCTCTGCGGGTCATCCATTTCATTCATGCGCGGTACACCTCGGCGGGCGCGCTGTTTACAGACACAAACAAACTGTACACTGCAAACCGCTTTGCTTTAAGTACGAGACCGTGAAAGTGATATTGTCAAATGCTTTTGTCTCGCTCTTAAAGCCGATAGAGTAGTTTAGAGCACACGGATAGATGGCGCTACGGGTCGAGTTTTGTGAAATAAATATCACATAAATTTGGGCGCGACGTTGCCGGCCATAAAGCGTCATGATCAGTGTATGTATTTAGAGTTCTATTACATGGATATAGAGCTTATATTGAATTGAATGAGTGGCACGTGTAAGTTGGTAACTATGTGTGAGCGTCACGTAAATATAAAGCTCTAGTCAAGGCGTCGGGAATCTTGCGTAGAAGCGTAATGAATCAGTGATGCACTTACTAAGATTAGGACTATTAATTTTCAAACATTAACTGTATAAACATTACTTAATATAATATTTTATAGAGATTTCGCTTAGTGGATTCGCTATATTATAAATGAAAGTTTTCAACGTTAAGAAATTCTTATCTATTTCTTCTCTTCAGTGTCAGTCATGACAGAAGATGTCTTAATTACTAGGAAAAACGGTATGTGAAACTCAATAATTAAATTATATCACTCGACTGTAGTTAAATATGTTTATCGTAGATGTTTTAATGGCGCCAAATCGTAACGGTGCCCCGCTCGTCGCTAGTTTCCGGCGCATTGGTTTGCACGGATCCTTAACATCGTGATACACACACGTAGCCTGTCAGTAGCTAATGCGAACGATGCGCCGTGATCGCTTATTGTGGCGCGCGGTTTATACCGTTTAATTCAATTTAGTAATTGATACGTACGTCGGTTGACTCTGACGCTTTTGTGCTACACTTGCGTTTCGCGACTGCAAATGTTGTACTGTATTGCTATTGTTTATACACTTATGAATTAAATTTATTTAATATACATATTATATAATATTGATTATTAAATAAGCAGATATACCGCACCAAGTGTGTTATTTTTCAGAAAAAGATATATCTTACAATGTAACAAACACTTATGAATATGATATGTTACTATCCAAATATTTTTTATGTAATCTCTTATTAATTTATTTCATATGTGAAAATATTAGCTATCCTTAACCCTAATACGCCATCGAAATACACAGCTAACTTCCAAATAGGTCCTAAAGTGTTTGCGATCTGCGTAATCCGAACGCAAATCCAAATAAGAGCAAAATTGTCAAACTGACAACTCCCTAAACATGGTAATTCACGCTCCGCATTCTTCGATAGTCTATTCAAACCGTTGCGGCACACACACGTTATAAACATATTCTCGTTGCTCTTATTCAATCCAAAATATAATTTATTACAACAGCATAAAGTTTAAATACCTTACGAGGTTGTTACGTCATTATGTTTCTGAAGCGTTCCCACACGTATGCAGTTTGCAACAGTAGTAGACGTGTTGTGTACAATATGACTCTTGTACGTACGTATTATAAATGGAACGTGTAGCTTTCACAGAGGCACACAAGCGTAGGTGGCGTTTCTTTACTACGACCATTGGACATTGAAACCTATATATAGTAAATTAAAGTTGATTTTGTGTAGTGTATGTCGAAACCGGCTTGTAATCTTTTTGTTTCAAATTAAATACATAGTCGGTAAACGCGTGACCTGTTATTGTGTGTATTAGGTTACTTTAATCACAATTTGGAGTGGGACGCGGTATAGCTTTCGAGGCGACATAGTAACAAAGCCAAATTGAATTATCGTATGGACACTGTTTTATCAGTGGGCCTTTTTCCGTTGATACGTATCTTTTGGATGGACGATGCAATTCATGATTGATGTTTTAACGACTATTCATTCATTCATAAGTTATTGGTAATTAAATTAGGTTTACTTATATATATGTGCATGGGTATTATATTTCTTTTGGTTCGAATTAAACCCATAACCTTAAGCATTCGTGTCCGACATTGAAAGGATAAAAGGGTTGATGACGATGATGTTGATATTGTTGTTATTGATGATGGTGATGATGGTGATGATGATGATGATGATGATGATGATGTTGGTGATGGTGATGGTGATGATGGTGATGATGGTGATGATGATGATGATGGTGATGATGGTGATGATGGTGATGATGGTGATGATGGTGATGATGGTGATGATGGTGATGACGATGATGATGATGATGTTGGTGATGGTGATGGTGATGATGGTGATGATGATGATGATGATGATGATGTTGGTGATGGTGATGGTGTTGATGGTGATGATGATGATGGTGAAGATGGTGAAGATGGTGATGACGGCAATAATGATGATAATGATGACGATAAGGATGTATTCATTTTGGGTTCCAACAAAGATCTTTACTTATTAAGTGATTAATCGCTTTCTTTACCTTTTTTTTTGGGTAGAAATATTTTCTTTTCATTACTACATGATTTCTTTAATGTAAAAGATTAATAAAATTGAAAACAATCTCTTAATAATTTCAAAAAAAATATTACATAAAAAATATTCTTTTTTACATAAAATTACAATTTCAGTTGAAAATAAGTGTATTGTTTAAAGAGGACAGCGCTGCGATGGAGTCTTGCAGTGAATTACAGAGCGGTTGCATTTCTCAAAATCTCATTTAATCCCTATGTCTAAATTGTTAAGGTTGAATATCGTTTGAAACAGTTTGTCTAAGTAGGATGCAATACGAGTACATCAGATATGTTCGTAGAAGTTATGAGAATATTTTCTTAGCATATGTTATGTCATATGTGTATGTCTATATGTTGTATGGCAGATCGGACCAACGTAAAAATTATAGAACCTTTATCAAATTGTAGTCTAATAAAAATTCAATTATAATTTTAAAATCAAATGTCAATCAGTATGTTAGCTGTTTTCGCGTAAAAATCGCTACCCGATTTTGATGACATTAAATATAAAAATAGTTCTACCATAAAATTTATATAATAAAAATCTTCTCCGCGACTTCCCTGTGATCGGCGGTAGCTCGTGATCAAGGACTTCGGTTTGGTCCGAAACTAGTCGAGCTGTCTCGGATCAACGTACATGAGTTAATCCGTTACATAGAATAGAAGCCTTTTCAATTTCCTATTGGTACCCGTATGTAGGTACATATGTAAATACTCACGAATATTTTATGTTATAACTTAATTAATAAATTACAAATTTGATACCACATATGAATTTATTAATAATTTATGAATTTATTAACAATTTATGAACTTATTAATAATTTACGAATCAATTATAAATTTATTAATAATTCATATTTCACAGCATTGGAAATGTGTAGCTGCATAACTTAAAGCGTCTATCTATTTAGAACCGAAATTTATTAAATAAATGACAGTTATGGAGAGTGCATGGAAAAATATGACAAATTGCAAAATTTAAATATCGGTGATTTTATTGCAGTTAAAATTAACGAACTACATTTGACGCAACCATTAACAACGGTATACGTGTACTTAGAAAAAACATTTCAAATAAATGATGTTACAACGATTACTTAGTGGCCATACTTCGAGCATATTATGAACACGAAACAAAGAAGCGGTAGGCGCATAGGGCGGGCGAGGGCGGGGGAGGGCGGTGCCTCTACCAAGCCAAGCGTGCACGTATGCACAATCTTTGCATGATTATTTTTAATGACTTATTTTATCTCACCAGTTCATGCACATTCATAACTAATTATATACCATTACCACCCCGTTTTTAACCAGCGTAACAAGCCATTGCTTTCATCTTTCTCGTTCTAGCAGTCCAACAGCGAGACGACAGAAAAGTTGATATGAATAATGTTGATAATGGTGCTGTTATAAAGGCACAATTATGATTTAATGTTATTAGTAATATATTAGAGGGCTCATTCCAAATGCAATCGGTTATGCAAGCATTATGACGTTTTCAGCTTACCATCACACATCTTGCGGTACCGCAGGCTACCATACATATTTTGAAGATACTCTTCTGTGCAGTTCGAAGGGTTAAACATATCCTTTCTGCTGCAGGTTGCCAACGAGTAGAACTCCTTGCTACCATTTTGTTTTCCCAGTCAAACAACCTGGAATTATACAAGATAAGAGTGAATAGACATTTTCTTGATAAGCATTTTGTATTGCAGGCTTCATCTCGCTTAGCATTAGGTGAGATTCTGGTAATACTTGAGCTTATTGCCAGTAAAAATATTAGTTTGGACCGTTCTAACATCGCACAAAACGTAAAAGGTGGAAATAAATAGTGAAAGGACGTATGCTGACCTGATATTAATTTATTTACTTAGAGTTTGTTTCAAGTGTAAATAAGATCATTTGCGACCATTATCAAAAATAATACAACAATGAAATTAAGTAAATAAAGTCAAACTGTAAACATATATTCATCATTATCATCAGCCTAGTCCCGTCCACTGCTGAACATAGAACTCTTCAATGGCACGCCACTGAGCTTTGCCACTCTTCGCATCCAACCACTGCCAGCCACTTTGCGTACATTGTCACTCCACCTGACTGGGGGAGTCCTACATTACATTTGCCAAGTCGCGATTACCACTCCAGAACATGTCTATCCAGCGGCTATCAGCTCTGCGACAAATGTAACCAGCCCACTGCCACCTCCGATTGCTAGTCCTTACATATATGTATTATTCTGTTATTATTTTTATCCATTACAAATACCTATAAACACGCACATAATCTTATGTATACATGTATAAGAAGTATGGTAATATAACGTCTAGTCTATCCAATATTAAACGATCTGATAAGAATCGGAAATTTACTAATCGTGTCTAATTCTGGGTGTTTTTGTGTCTTTGTTTGCCATACGAGTTGTATCGTAGACCTGTTAGTGCTTATATAAAATTTTGGAACTTAAATGGTAAATTGAGAATTTTTTCACGGCAGTTCTAACAAATCATACTTTATCTGCTTTCCATTACAATTGTTAGTGATATTAGTTAAGTAGGCATCCTTCAAATAAATTAGAATTTAGGTCGCGTATGAAAGACATCAACGCGCTGTCATCGCGGTATTTTACTGATAAGTAATGATTATAGATAGGAATTTTACTGTTAATTTAATAAATATATTGGCATATGTAAAAAAATACATAAAACAGAATTAAATGTGTAAAAAATGTTAAATTTCTATAAAAAGAGCGACCTTCTACATTAAACCACCTTATAAATAGTTTTTATAATTAAATTTGTAATTCTACGTATTATGATTAATGATTTAATTTTTTAATTACATATTAAATGCAAATTCAGCGCTCTCTTTATAATGATCATGCTGTTTAAAAATCTTTATCTTATTTAAAATGCCTTTATCTTCTCTAAACCTTCATTCTTTTTTATATTGGCACGTGTGACTATATTTATATTGAAAATAAGCTAGATATATATTTTATGTAAAACTATATAACTTTTTTCATAATATCATAAGTCTTATAAACTGGTTATTCATTCATTCACTGTAATAGTCTATGCTTTCTTTTCTTTCCTTGCACCAAAGGTAGATACCAAAAAGGTAGATAGCATCTAGCTAATACATTTTTGCAAAAAAGATTTAATATAATCTCGGGTATTTTAAAAATTAATTTAAAATAACTTTTTATTTTTGTGGGATTTAATAAAGTTATTTTAATGTGTGTATAAAATATAAACAATTTTAATAATTGGAGGTTGGTGTTTAATACATGTTGTAAGTATAAATAGTCTCGTCTGTGGAGTGCTCAAGTGGAAAAGGGCGATTGCAACCTGCATCGTCTCTACAGCAGTATACATTTCATTGGAGCCGCACAAAAAAAGATTAATGAAACTACGCTTGCAAAATATTTTAGACTCTATGTATCGCAATTTAATTACATAATGGAATGACAGCTGTGTGTACATATGTCATTTTAGCAGATGATAATCCTGTGATTAAAATTAAAGGGTGTTTTTCTGTTGGCGGCAAAATGTATCAAGTTATAGCTCTGTTAAATGAACATTTCAAGGGAATAGGATTTATGCTTTTTTTTGTACATTTGTGCGTTTAACATGATTTCGTAATGTATCTCTTTGTTTCCGAAGACCGTGGTCGTATTCGCGTCTCATATTTTTATGTTTTCGTTATTTTCTTTGTTTAAAAGTGAAATATCCGCATTTAGCGAAACTTAGCGGAGAACGGCTAAAGCTAAGCGTTAAAGCCTCCGTCGGGCCGCAGTGGTGAAATTAAAAAGCGAGTACCTTACACAAAAGGAGCTTGATTACACGTCACTAGATCTAAGAACCTTTTGTTTCTTGGTTTTCGTTTCAAACTTTTAATGGTTCGCATGGATTTTGACACCAAAGTGCAGAGGATTGGTCATACTTGTGCCTTTAATTCATTAATCTCTTAATTCATATTGCAGTTCTCCTATATTGAGAATTTTAATTATATTTTAGCTATATTTGCTATCTTTTATTTATTAACTTTTTGGATGTTTAAATTTGGAATTAAGCTTATTTCGAAACATGATAGCTTGAAAGAAAATGATTGACTAAAATATTATGATGTTTGACTGATAATATGGATTGCATGTGATAAAATGTATGAATAATTAAATAATCAATTTTTTAACATAGATCGACACACCCATTATGAACGAAATAGTATGAAACATATCATGAATCAAGCGGAACCCAAAATTTACCTGACGAGTTTAGCAAGTGTACATCAGACACTGCTCATACCAGAAACAGTTACAAAATAAGGCAAACGAATTTAATATTATCGTAATGGATACGCTCGTTCAGCGATCTATACAAGCAGTCTTATAGGTGAGAGTTCTCCCCTTCGAGACTTTATATTTTTTGCGATTTTCCCGTGGCCTTTTCATCTTTCCCCTTTTTGGTTACTTTTCCGAGGGATCCACCGTCTACATCGCTGAGTGGAACTATCTAATATCCATGATTTCTCCCGTGATATTATTTTAACGCCCTTCCTTTTTCTTATTCGAGAAATTTTGTTGACGAAATGACATATTACTGTACACAGCATATAAAATTCAGTAGTCAAATTATCCAGTAGTAGTAAGTATATAAAACATTATGTCAAAAGTATACAACATCTGTCCCAGATAAAACAAAAAATATTATTTTAATTGTTTATTATTAATTGAACTGAAAACATATTACTATTATGCTGTCTAAAGTTATACGTAACAAAAACACCAACGAAACTGTTATATAAAAGTTACCGTTACATTAAAATTATATAGTAATCATAAACAATAATAAAAGATGTACGTAACGAATTCTCCGAACTAGATAATAACAATAATCAAAACGAAGATTGGCATGATAGAAGCAGTCGCGGCGAGGCGACATTTTTTCAACAAATTACACGCGCACCAAATCATTACACACCCAAACAGAGTCAAAGAGGCAAACCGAAACACTCCTGAAACTTCCGAAGGCTTTCCGACCGCCAGAGAGGGATGGAACACCGACGTCTTACCACTGAAACTCACCTCCCTGTTTTATCGGCAGCTTTCTTTAATATTGAACTTAAAAAAATCGTTTAATATAATTTTATGATTATTATTTGTAGATGATTTACGAGTATATATACTTACAAGTTAATTTGAGTTGTATGGTTGTTGTAGAGCGAATCTCAATCGACGTATAAAAATATTTTATTTAATCTTCTAATTCATTTTATTTAAATCTTTTGAGTCAATTAGTGTGAAAAATTATTTAAATTTCGTTGTGAGAACTAGACTGACATCTAGAAATAGATACATATACATATGTATATACATATATATGTAACTTGGAAATATAAAATTCAAATGCGAAATAAACATTTGTTTTAGAACAACTATGTAATGCTTAGTTTGGATTTAGCCGAAAAGTTAGTTTGAATAATTCTTATCGAAAGTGGATTTCATGGTAATGGTAACAGTGGTATGAGAAGGGAGGTGGGGTGTTACGGCACGGGGTGGGCAGAGGGGACGAGAAGTTATTAATTCTGGAAGCGAGAGGCGCCACAGCCTACGATCTCGACTGCAACTGAGTGGAGCTTACCTTAGATTCGCTTAATGTTGTTCTGATAACATTATTGCGATACGGCAGATTTTTTGCTAATTTTGTCTTGATTATATCGTAGAAGGAAAGTAGATTTGTTAGCGGGTAGATGATAAAATCTGAGGGACTTGAAATTAATGTTTAATTATGTATTTATTTAAGTTGTCTGGTAGGATCTTTGTTATATTCTAAAGAAGGAAATTTGCAAATGTGTGTAAATTAATTAACTCTAAATTAATTTTACGTTTAACATATTATTGGTAAAAAACATGTTTAACGTGTGTACTAATTATTTTATAACACTTATTATGGCTAAGACTTTTATTGTATTTACGTTTTCAAGAAAAGATACTGTTTTCATGAACTTGAAGGATCTTATAATAGCAGTGCGCTAATAGCATTGACAAAAATTAAAATTAAAGTACTCAGAGGTATTCACAAACTGTAGAAGGCCTTAACATCTGTCAAAGCTGTTGATTGTATTTTGTTTATGAAGGACCACATTAACTGAAGCAGCTGACCAATAAACAAACCGTTTAAATTTTGACATAACTTGTTAACTGTAAAAAAATCTTGCTGTAAAAAAAATCATATAGGTAAATATATATGTATATATAAATGTGTAATTGATAACTTGTAGTTTTAAAAATATAATTACTTTTTTAAATCTCGTACCAGTTTCTCCCTTGACATTATTATTTAAGTTTAACCACTTATAAACGTACAAACACACATGCGTTCTCGATCAACTTTGTCATTTCGCTAACACACATTGTAGTGTTAGCTCAGGCCATCACAGCCGAATGTCTGTTAATGCATTGGTTATGAACTGGGCTGGATATTGATCACCAACACTAATGGCAATACACGAGCGGAGTTGCATATTGCGGAGTTCACAACTAACGTAACTGATGTGAACTTCGAGGGTTGAGGGTCATAGTGCATCCTGGCCGTTCTAATAGCGCTAAAACGTGGGCAAACTTCGCGTTCCAAACTTGTCTAGCCGTGATAGGAATGATAAAAGCTTCGATATTAATATAACAACAGACTGCTGCGAAATCCTCATACTTTGTGACGAGTATAACTTTACGCCTGTAATCTCCGAAGCGGTAGGTAGAGGGGTGTAGTACGTACATTGGCACGTTTCACCAGTTACGTTTACGTCTCACAATGGACTCTACTACGACTACTACGAATCTACCCCAAAGAGGTAGGCAAAGCAGCGTACGTAGTATTTATAATAGATGTTTGAAATAACCGTGTATATAAATCATATTTCACACAGCATTCTTAACGTAAATATATACCTACATACGTCAATTCTATAAGTGAGACCTTTAACATTTGTAGCCGAGACGTGGCAACGTATGTGATATTACGGTGAATGTAATATTAACTTGGAATTACATTTTGATTAGTGGAGTCCGACCTCGGGAACAGGCGCATAGTTGTACGTACTCATATCGATCTCGCTATGAATATTTGAAGGCGGCCCGTCCTTGCAAGCTGCTGTAGACTTATAAAAGCTACCGAACCAATTTCTCGGTAATATATTAACTTGTGTTAGATGCTTGGAACGACAAAAAATCGAGAATAATTTCTCCATTTGGAAGTGGTTCAGCTGTTGAACAATATAAGATGATGAGCTGATGATGGTGATTATATGACCTGGATTTAATTGTGTAGGAGCAAGAAATTTGGTCAATATTATGGACATACCCGGAATCCTAGACTGTAACTCTTGTGTTTTGTTTTTATCATCATCTGTATCAACCTTTTTGTGTCATCATGTTCAATCTGTACTCGTAGGTATATGTAAACTAGTACTTGACATTGCTACCTCAGAACGGTCTTTGCTAATAATCCTCGCGCTAAACATGCGGGCTGGGGATCGCAGAGTACAACTTCTCGCGTCGCCAACGTTGCTGTACGTAAGTGACTAGCGCACTTAGCTGTTACTAGGCTGGCCGCGCCGTACCGGGATCTGCCAGCGCCTGGTTTAGTCGCCTCTTATGAGATCTTGGTTTCCCGGTATAGGGTCGGAGGATGTGTTCTATCTTCGCCCCGACACGGGTAAGAAACATAACATAACATACCATGGATAAGGGTACTGATTAAAGCCAATAGATTTCTCATTCCACAATCCAATTCCTTTTAAAACTACCTGTACAATAAGGTTATTTTACATAATAATAAATATTTATTTCAGTCATGATATAAGTATCTACTATTAAATTTTGTCACATAATTTCCAAATCGCCCTGTCTATAACATGGCAACTCTATGCCATCTCTGTTCATATCTGCATTAACAATAAACGCGATGAGAGTTTATGACATAACCTGGCTTCGGCCGTCTATCCGTTACAGTATCTGTTTACTGTTGGTAAACACCATGCCGAGGGTCCAGGGCAATCATGGCCTTGCTGCGAGTAGCTGATTAATGCACGGCCCAGATATTGCTGGCGAAAGTGCCCATCTTTGCAATTGTACAAAAGGTATCGCTTACACATAATGCTCCAGCGTCATTAGTGTGCTTTGGTAATACGTTGCGATACTTCGCTCTCGTTATTGCGTCAAAGTGTAACTGTAACAGTACATATTTTGTTTATTTGGAATGTTAATATCTTTCTGTTTTTTTTTTTCAACCCTTTACAATTCCAATGCTGGAATACGGGTCTCCTCTCATATTGAGAAGGTTAAGGCCATAGTCTGCCTCGCTGGCCAACTGCGGGTTGGCAGACCTTTCTGTTTGTATGATCATAATTTTTCAAATTTGGTGGATTATGGCCTGTTGCACCATGTCGTAGAATACGGAGCCGAAGGATGTAAGTTCAATTGTTTCTTAGGAGCAATATCTATCTATGTGATGCTTGCAAATACTGATATGTCATATATCTAAATGTGAAATTAAAATATCTAACATAAGTATGTACTTAGAAATTTATATACGTAGTTTGTTATTTGGATACCACCTTGTTCTGCTTAGATTAAAATGAGGGCCACATGAGACCACGTGATAGCACAGTTTGAACAGGATTACCTACACTAATGCCTACATTTCCGCCCCAGCTGTCAATACAATTCTATATGATCACGAAATAATTATTTTCAAAATTTTAACGTGCGGTACCTGGATGCTGTCAGGTTTTGAAATTTTTAAATATTTATGAATATCTACT
>DWDT01000306.1:0-22696 GCA_018245595.1 Microceris scylla
TGCGTGTGGTCACTTGTAGAGCCAGTCTCTCTCGTAACAGCGCCTGCGCCGAATGTGCGCACTGACTAATAAAATAAACTATGTCGAACGACGATGCTGGCCCGTTATATGGGGATATTACTGAATCTGCGACATATATATGAAAGCAGTGTAACATAATGCAACGTTAAGAAAAACGCTAACGTTGCAAGAATGTAATTTGACACATTTGTCGTTTTAAAGTTGAAGCTCTTGATTAGAAGTAGCAGAGCGTGTAGAGGAAGGTGTGCGGCAAAGGATACGATGAGCAGGTTGTTGTTGGCGGGCAGGAAGGCGACGGCCAGCAGCGGCGCGCGCAGCGGGTCCAGCACGCGGCGCAGGCGCGCGCGCGCCGCCACGTCCCACAGGCACAGCGCGCCGTCGCGCGCGCACGACACCACCAGCTCGTTGGCCGCCGACCAGTCGCAGCCCGTCACCGCCGCGCTGTGCCCGCGCAGCACCAGCGCCACGCGCGGCGGCCTGCTCGTCACCTCGCAGATCGACACCGTGCCGTCGTCCGACGCGCAGCACAGCTTCGACCGGTCGTTGTTCGCGAACTTCACCACGCTCACCTGCTGCGTGTGCTGCCCGCCGACGTCACAAAACACATTATACTCTTTCCGTGTGTCAAGAAATAATATACCTACCTAATGCACACATAAATTAAAATGTACCACATTCAAAAACATTTATACAACTTGTAATGAACAAAAAGCTATTAAGAAACAATGCTGTATGTCACTTAATAATATGTCTTTATCTGATAAGAGGCGCCAATGCAGAGAACATAATTATATCAATTGCTGCACCTAGTGACTGCAACCACCATTGAATAGGACTGTCAAATGGAAATGTTTGGTAGAATGGATCAATTATTTTAGTTATTATTAGAGGTTAAAAAAATATTAGTTAATATTTGTAGGTATCATCCCAGAAATGTCATGTTTATATATTTATATGTATGTAACATTCGTTAATTTAGCATTAGTCAGTGTAAGTGCAATCAGTATAATTTGTACCATTTTCTTATGTTTGCTTCGGAAATAAGAATGGTGCTTTGGTAGAATATACATAGTATAATAGATAGCCCATATATATTTATAAATTAATATTAAAGATAATCTTAAAATTACTTATTAAGTATAATTAATTAATCTAAAATTAATTATGTGTTGCCTACCTCTTCAGGGATTGCCTACCTCTTCAGGGATTACAGGAGTGGAGATACTTTTTTTTACTTATTATAATTGAACAAAATCCTACCTGATCGAATATGTGATGTACTCCTGTGAATGCATAGTTCTCAGATATGGACAAATCATTCTTTTTCTTAGTATTACTGTTCACTGTGTCTTCAACTGATATACTGGCCTGAAATAAAAAATGGATATCTTAAATTTCACAGACTTTAGCATATATATCACTCATCATGATTTTTGGTTGATTTACATATGTCAGACTTTCATGTTGAGTTTTAGGTTACTTTAAACAAAAATATTGTTCTGGTAACAGTTTGATTTTATAGAACTCGGAATCGTTCTTAGATAGCTTTTATGCTAGAGCATGATATTTTAAACACCTTTATACAAAAACAATAAATTACAAATGTAAATGAATTGACACAGAAAGCTAAAACATTAATATTTCATATATATATTTCTCCTCAGGATCAGTTTTACAAAACAACAGCCAACATCTTCAAACATTCACTATTATTTAGTATATACAATCACACTTCACTGTTTGGATATCCAGATATTTTTAAATTAATTTATTAAATGAATGTGTTTACTTTGCTACTGGATCTTGGCCGAGATGAAGATGAGCTGACAGAGATGTTGTCCTGGACTCCATACCTTCTTTGCAGTAACTGGCTTCTTATGTTCAGATACTTTTTGATTGTGTCTATATCCTGTAATAGGAAAATATATTTAAAATAAAAATTACATTCTAAATCATGTTACACTTTTGTTAAATATTATATGTGACTTTTTATTATTATTATAATATGATCACACCAGGTCCATTATGGTGTTGATAATGAGTAGCATTTTAAAATATCTTGAATGTTTTGAAAGGAAATAGGACAAAAAAAAATTTATTTACCTTAAATTTAGAATTTTCTCGTAATAGTTGACTCCTGCGTCTGATGTACAGAGTTTCTGTAAATCATATAAAATTGCAATACTAATTCTATAAATTTCATTATGTTATGAATTAAAATTTTGTATTATAAGACTATCAATGTTGAAGGTTTATGTATGTGAGTGTGTTGATAGACAACAGAGATTTGTTTTTAAATAGTTTATATCATGAACTTATAAATAACACTATATCGAAATATATAATTCTAAATAACACTATAATGTAAATGATTTCAACAGCAGCTAAAGGTGCATGTTTACTGTAATGGATAATTCAATCCATCTCAACACATGCAGTCACTAATTGAGTTCATATCTATGCGAAATCTAAGGCAAATACATCGATTTTGAGTTGAAATTTCAATCAGTCTGCCAAAGGCACTTATGAATCGAATGGCACATGTTAATCACTATTTTAGTGGCTGATATAATGGACTTCAGTAGACAGACTAGAGGATTCTATTGTTTTCAATATAATTACTTACTAAAATTCGGATTCCCAGGCGCTCTGTATGCATTAAAACGTGCATCTAATGCAAAAATCTGTTGTTGAAAAGCCGCTGCCATTCTTCTACTTGAATATAACACTTGTAATTGCGTGTTGTTTTAACTATATCATCATAGAAATAATTATTACTAAATTCTCCAATTGATTTCAACTGTACTGTACTAGAACAATGTACAAGTCGACTTAGAACAAAATAGTATAACAGACACCTGACATTGACAGATAATATGTCAGCTGTATACATCATTACAAATAGATCACTTTCGAGTTTTAAATAGAAACGATAATTGATTCACTAGGGGAGTATTAATTTAAAACTGTTTTATCCCAATTATTATCTACATTGAATTTATACAACATATGTTTGGCGCTTTCAAACGATTACACTTATCGACATTTATGCGCTTCACATTATTTTATGTAATATTAGTGCAAAGTGATATACATCTTTACATAGACTAGTATTTAATATATGGGTTCAAAATTGTTATATATCTCAGATTTCAATCAAAATATTGTTTTTAGTTCCTGCAGGATTTAAGCCTAGGATAAGGAACTTGTTTCACTTTTAGTATTGAGAAACGTAGCTTGAAACAATCTAAGATACACTGACCCCTTCACAAATTTGAATATTATTTGAATATTATAACCAATACATATTTGAATAGTTTATATACTGTGCACATTTTGCCTCCTGTTATAGGTGTGATACAAAGCTCTAAATATTTAAAATCAGATATCGTAAAACTTATTTCCGCATCCGCAGTTTTGTGTAAACAACAAAAAACTGTATTCATTTAATTTCATTTATCTAATATCATCTATTGCTATAATCTACACTTTAATTGTAGGCATCGTTGACCTAAAAGAATATTATCAACTGGTATATTATGGTTGTTTCTCGAAGAACCAATTTATTACAATTATTAGAATAATTAAAATTTCAAAATCAATGCCATCTTTCCGTATACTCTTTTGCAAGAATGAAACATTATTTTCGTGTATATCCACGAGTAATTAGAGGAATTATAATTAATATCTGTACTCTCCATAATAATTGAAGCGAACAATGCATAACTTTATTCTAGTAAATTTATTAAGATGCGTATCAATTTTCTTAGAATTAATACTTCTGTGCCCATAAGCTACTGCGATTTAAAAGTAGGTTATTATATAATATTATGGATAATTAATGTTATTCACATCTTCGTCAGCCCCAAAGCTCAAATCATACACACATACAAAAATTTTGAAACTCCTACTGTTATCATAAGTTGTCCGTTTTTTAGGTGTCTCCATATTACAAACATACATTAATATATCTACAAGTTTGCATCAATTAGTTCAACGTAAAAAAGTCAAGACTGCCAAGTTACCTTTCCGATCTATAGCATTAACATGGTTGTCATATTTCACTGGAAGAAATACAAAAAATAAATAAATTCCTAGGAGATTGATTGCTTTATACATATAATATTCCATCTTGTAACTAATATTTAATATCATAAAACGTTTAAAAAAAGCATAACTCTATTAAATACTTCTACGAATAAACAATCATATCAAAAACGCGGGAAATACTTCTAATTACAAACGAAACGTTACGTACGTACATCAGTTTATCCGGAGTGCATTAAAATACGTGTTTAATAATAGATACAACGCCCCGTCACTTAGAACCTATAATTTGCCCGTTTCTCGGAAGCGAAACATCGGTCGGACTGGAATGAAGCACTAGGTCCCGGTAATAGCGTCAAACTTCGTAATTACCAAGTGGCTCATGCATATTGCGGGCAAAGGCTATTTATCAACCACCTCCGCTTTGCTGCGTTCTCTACTCCCTCGTCTAGGGTTGTCTACGTCGTGTTATTTGAAAAAAGTTTTAATAAAATATGATCCATATTTAATAACAACTAAAAAAACCAAAGCTATAACTTATATTAAAAATAAAGTAGGTAATTGACAAATTCAGCTCAAACTTAAATCAGGCGCTTATACGTCTTTAGCTTTAACTGTGATAATGCTGACTGTTACACTTCACTGCGGTATATTAGGTGGTTAGTATGACGTAATGTTGTGCGAGTGGCAACCCTAGACCCCGCGTCCTCCGAGCGCCACGCGCGGAGGCCAACGGTTTCCCGGAATCCTTATTTCCGAAATCGAAATACTCGACGCAGATACCGAGAAGTCTCAGCGCGCGTTATTCTGGGGCAATGCCGTGTAAAACCCGAAACACGTCGCTTCTAGCAAGGTGCTCTGCCGTTATAAATAATCAGAATGCGTAAAAACAAGTCGGTGACCCGCGATTACCGGATTATTTATCTGTACCAGGAAGCAAGGCCGCCGGATTACCGCTTGGAAATGTCCAAAATTAATCTCATTTGTTATAAACAAGAAATAAAAAAAATCAAAACAAGGAATCTCATGGTTTTATATAACTACTCTTCCATTGTCCTTCAACGATATAACTTAAAGCACTGTATAAACACTTATTACTAAGAATCAAGCCGTTTTGTTTTTAGTTTATTATACTTTGGTGTCATATTATTATATTAAGTAATTTAGTCAATAGTAGTACTAACGAGCCAACTGTTTATATCTAGACATTACCAGCTATTAATATTAGGGTATCCAAGCTTAAAGGATTAGTTTTTGTTCACTTCTTCTCTAACACTTAGATACCTAAGAAGAAAGTAAGGATTCCAAAGCGAGCGATTGTTCTCAACGCTTCAATGTGACATTGGTGAGATACAAATGAAACAAGGTATAGAATTTAAAATCTCATTTATTTACCATCGTACATCGTAACAGGTAAAATTCATTCGTATCAATAAACTTTATGTGTACAGACCATAATAAACGGATTAAACAGGCGCTTATATAGGTATTTACAGTTTTACTAACTATACTAACGTATAAATTGGGTTTAGTGGAAAATGGGTAACAATATATTTTACACAGACAACATTTGAACGATTGGTGAAAAAAACCATGGATTAGTATTTAATTTTATATGGACGAAATTGATACAGCCATTTTACTCACTAAATCCACCTTATAGAGTTGACTATAATCTGTTGTACATATACAATGTCGAGCGACACCTTGCATTGACTCGCAAGAAATGCACGTATATTAAACCACGACTATAAAATAACGTAGATTAAATCAATCAGTCAAAAACTTATAAAAAAATCTCTTAACGTAAGGCAAGTCACTAAAATTACACAATATTTTAATGTATGCTTATTTTATACACTTATAACATAACTTTATAATATGTATATCACTATATTTATATACATAAGTTTTTTTGTAAACAAATTCATTTATAATATCAACATTGTTACAATTTCATTTCCCGATCTATTATATAAAGCATTTATAGTTACCTTAAAACTAGAACGTAAGCTAAGCAGTTGATATTTTTAGCTACCATTTAGTACTTCAAAAGTATCATGTGATATATATGTAATACAGTTGAAAATCACATTAAAAAAGGATTTAATATACAAAAATGTAAAAAAGAATTTCTTCATTATATGTACACGAAAAACAGTGTTGCCAATGAATAATTTATTTTAATAGCTTAAAAATATCAACCAGTAGATATATGTATAGAACCGAAAATATACGTCATCACTAATAATAATTCAAAATAAAATCTAAAACAATGGCATTAGTGAAGCACCGATGTACGGACAAAAAGAAAAAATTACATGAGTGTTGCCATATATAGAAAACTACAAAGCTGCTTTCTCACGGCAGAAGTTTATTCAAAACCTTATTCCGGCGTAGTTCATGTTTTATTTATGAGCAGTTTCTTCGCATGGGTTAAGAGATGGCTGCTCATGATGGACCATCGTTGTATACATCGCTACACTTGACATTACCAGTGAGATTGTATAATGTTAAGATTCAGGAGCTTACTAAGCGAATGAGGTCTGATTCATGCTTGGTAGGCAAGAATCGGCGTCTAAACTAAATAAGTGGAAATAGTCGACTCGTTGTTGCCATACTTAGGTACGCGTTACCATTAAAATAAACAGAATTTAGGTTCATCATTTAAATTGTATGCATTGCAATAAATTGCATAGCCGAGTTTACGAAACCACGGCAGAATAGCCTTCACCTTTTCCTATATATTTTATCGATAGTTTTATTTATAACTAGTAGTCATGTCTTTCTTTTTCTTCACACGTTTTATTATTTTACAGTCTCTATGTAAACAGCTGGGTTTATTTGTATCAATGTAAAGCAAGTATTTAATTTATGCTATGAATAAATTTAATGGAAAGTGTTATAAGTGAATTACTTGGAACCGATAGATTATATAGTTAAGTAAATAAACGTCGTATTTAATATGATAATGTATGAAATATTTATTTAACCTTGACATTTATCTAAACCGTTAAGCCTTTATCATATTTCTCACTATAAATATATCTTGAATAGTACAGGAGATTTTCTTATACAATCTACCTGATTCTTATAACAGAATAAATGGAAATTGAAGGAAGTTAGATGGAAGGTTCCAGATTAGAATACGGGTTTAATCCATTACATGCGTAAGTTTTGTTAATCCGCGCGGTGTCGGCCGTTACGGCTATTTCGTCGGAACTAACTGTCGCTAGCGGCACCGGTACGCATACAAATGTTGCTAAACACCGAGCAACATGCACCGAACATTCACCAAATAGCCGCCACTTGCAGTTCACTCACGTAGACGCGGCCATACGCGAAAATCAACTTTTACGTAATATGTCCTAATATTTAAATCTCGTCATGTTTCCACTACAATGTATGCGGTGCCGACAGCCTAAGCTAGCTTTGCGGCGAGTCGTTTATGTGTTGTACAGCTATATTCAATTCTTACTTAAAAAGATAAACTCTGTCTCCAAAATTTTGTATTAAACCAGTAATAATAATAATATTATAGTCAGTCTGTCAGTGACTTTATCGCACGAAAAATGACTTTAAATTCATTGTAACATAATAAATATATATACGTTCAAAACTTTTGATACTGTCCATAAAATGTTCAATATAAAATGCATTACTAATGATACCTACCTCAATTCTTTATAAAAAAATAATAAAACCATTTCAGAGAAGAAAAGAAAAAGCAAATAAAATAACAAAACGATCAATGCGAGCCGTAATAAAGTCCGTAAAAAGGAACATAATAAATTGTGTTCCGATACACGTTACTGTTACTATTTACACGACGTTCGGAGTGTTTCGGCTTAACGATAAAATAATCGTGTTTCGTTCCGTTCCACTCACACAATGTGTCAATAAAGATGACACAGTTGCTGTCGCAGTCCGTTTTATTACCTTCAAAGGTGAAGTAACATTATATTGGAGGTAACGTATACGAATTCTACATGTTGCTCTGACACCAATATAATTATATGAAACGGTGTTGCATTTAAAAAAAATTGGGTTTCAATACAATATTTGTGAATTGGATTTCGAGCCCATACAAGTTTATAATACCAATTTATGCAAAAAAATATATATATTTGACTTCGATTCCATCTGTCAGTTATTGATTTTTTAAGAAATCATGCATTTTTATCATGTAAAAGAATTTCATCAGCTCTGTAAATATACAGATGTTTAACACCCGGTGCTCTCTGCATTTAGGGACCTGGAGTGATGATTCAATAATAATAAAAAAAACATAAAAAAATTCTATTCTCTGACGCATTCCCTCAGTATGACTATAATACTTGTATCAACCGTATAACGTCAGTATCATGACCAAAAACAATCTCTCAAAATAAGAAGGGGTAAGAACAACCGCGTTCGCCAAGTGTGTATAGGCAGACTGAACACATGTTAGAAATCATGAAGAATTCATTAAATGTACATATGGTTTACTTTTAATTTTTTTTTTTCACTTATTCAGTGACTTTTAATGTTTTACTAGCTATTTCCAGTATAAACTACATCTACTTGGAAAATCTTAACATTTTGTTATGCAAAGTGCCAATAAGCCAAGAAGAGATTAAATGTTGTAAAAATATAAATTATTTATTAAACCTACCGTTAATTCCAATGGGTTTTAAAGTTTATAAAATATCATATTGACCGTATGAAATATTGTTTTTTTTTTTTAATTAAATATATACTTCAAAATGATACAATATGTTAGTGACGATTACACGTATAGGAATATATATTACATAAAAATATCGTTATGTTGATTCGTTGTTCCGTTCTCTCTGTACACGTTTATGTTATTTTCAATAGACATTTTAAATGACATACATGTATATATGTAATATGTATATAGACATTACATATTATAAAAACTTTATAATTAACACATGATTTTTGTATAATATTATAATTAAATGTAAAATACGTGATTAATAAATTTATATATGACAAAATGTAAATATATTCAAAACGTGTTGCGTCATATATCAGTGGTTATACAAATTCATATGTAACAACAACCTTACTTAAAAATATTATTGGATAAGCATTGAGGCTGAATTAGTCAATGGTTAAATACCAATTTAAAAAGCTGTGCAACTCACCCACCCTCATTGATAGAGCCAGTTACACCGAACTAATTAATAACCGGTTAACAATTATGCTAAATTATCGACCGGTTAGTGGATCTATGTATGTTACAGACAATTATAAACCTTATCGTTAGGTTTATAAGATCGGTTTCGCGTGAATGGTAGAGAATAGCCCATGTGCCTAGTTCTCGTGACCTGAGCAACAGTTTCATACTCACTGATGAGTGTCCGAGACAGACAGACACGTTAATAGTCCTAACGTCTCCTAATAACTTTAATTGCCGATACGTTTTTATTTAAACGCTTCATCCATCAGCAGTCGCCACTGTTTTAACGGTCATTGTAATATAAGACGTTAACTAGTATTACACTCCCTTTCACTCTACACACAAATGAGCGAGATAGCTATATGTATAGATAATCATAAGTATCAATTTAGACGCGTTTTTTAATTCACATTACAGCTCTAAATTATTCGTAAAAAGTTCATAATAACTAGCAATTTTAAAGATTTACAGGAGGGAAGCATCGACATAACATTTAGCACCTTCTTGTAGGCATACACATCAACTTAACTGCTGTATGACTTCATAGATCCTATCTCATAAACCCACATCATTTGTATAGAACCACAGTCAGACTAACTATGATCAAGGTGGAATTTAATAAAATCTGTTACGAACATTTTAAATTTTCACGTAGAGCGTTCTAACGAAACACCGTTAGCCCACTCTCGGTCGCCCAGATAATTAACATGTCTTACAATGATTAATCTATAAAGTTTTGTCCATCTTCAATAGTATGGCGTACAATATTAGTAAATTTTTACACTGATCAATGCTTCTGATAACGCCACAGTCACAAACCAAACGTAACATTCGTATATATTCTATCTCATTTTAATCATTTACCTTAGAGCGAAATTTCATATAAGGGAAACCGCTACCAACAACTATCAGATCTATATAATTTAACGTTAAAATATGAATTATTTCATAGAAGCGTCATAATACATTGAAATATGTAATTATATAAAACACCAACACGGCGACGATCTAAAGCTTTTGTTTAATATAAACTTTTAAAGTGATTTGATTAGTCTCGATACCTAGTGCAGTTTAAAAGAGATTGAATCGAACGTGTGACGGACGCATATTATTGTTCTCATTAACACCAGCAAGCTTGACCTTTACCTATACTTAGCGTACGACTCATCAAATTCCATAGGTACCACCGGCAGTATTGGAACGATTATTACCTTGACTACGTCAGGCCCAATTCCCACTAGGGTAGAGTCGAAGCCAAGCCCCGCGCCGTTCCAAATACAAAACATAGAACTGAACTTTAGAAAATTTTGTGCCAATTCAGTATAAATCTTTTACTGAAGATAAATATAAAAATATATTTAGGATTCAAAATTATGTTAATCTATGTAAAAGAAGCTTTAATAGTATTTAACAGGTAAAAGTGAACACTGCAATCGGCCAGTCCATTACTTACACCAAGGCAAAGCATGACTTACGTCATCATTATAATTTATAGGCTCTAACAATAATAAAAGCCATAACCTTAAACACGAGCACCCGAAAACACGAAACGCTATCAAGCTCCGTCTTATCGCAAGCTTGGTTTTTATGGTGCTTTTGTATATGTGTGTGTGTGTGTGTGTTTTTGTTTCGCTCAATTCTGGAAACGCTAATCACCGCAGTGTTGATAGTTCGCGGGGAAGACTGCCGGAGCGCCTTCTCGGAAACGAAAGCGAGTCGGGTCGGCGGCTAGTGGGAAACGCGATTATCGTAATAACCTCCCGGAACCGCGATCCTTTCCGATTTGCACCTAAACAATATATTACTCTTATTCGTTACGGCCGACATGATGACACTTGCGTTAGAACGAGCTTGGAAGTTTCTAGAAACTTCCAGAATATTCCTGAAGTATGTGATTGACATTTCTGGCAAAATTTTTAAAAAGGTTATTATTATCCACATCTATGGAGAAACTAAACTGGAATGTAGTTCCTTATTACATCTAGCACATGTCATAAAACTAATTGGTAATTGTTAAAATTTATTAGATCGATTTTCCCATACACTGTTGTAAGTATGCCAATATGCTATAACATGTTCTACCTATGACATAATTACAGGCGGTACAGTCGTCAGCACAAGCGAGTAGGTACTTAATATTAATTTATTAACATTTCATTTCGTATATCCAATATATCGTGTCGTATAATATCCACATACCTAATCAGATTAAAGTTTCTAAGAACGCGCCGCCAACAGAAAACCATCGTCTGTAATCGATTATTTGGTAACATTAGACGCGATTCCGAGAAGTCGATACGATTGAGATACTAACAAGTAAAACTGAATTAATAAACCGGTATCCGAAGTGTCGATTACATTGGAAGGAGGGCTATGCATTCTATATAGAAGCGATGGTATAACAAAAATTTGAAAAAAAAACTCATGAAATATTTTACGGGGAAAACTCACGACAGAACGCGTTGGCGATAGATTTCGACACTAATTTTAATTTAGGTTGCATTAAAAAAATAGTGAGAGTCAAATCTTACATACAAGCAAATACGATGCTAACATATATAATTATATATATTTTTATACAATTGAAATAGAATCGGGATACATAAGTAATATAACTGTTACGAGAGATACCGTCAGTTAAACACTATTGTCGTCCCAGTCGTCCTCGCTCGACGATCGCTGCGTGGGCGTCTGTTCGCCTGGCTCCGGTATGATGCTGGCGAGAGTGTGTAACACCGTGCCTCCTGAGCGCTCCGCGCCAGAGATTCCTCGGCGACGCATCGACAGCTTCGCGTGGAGATCTGCCATAAGATCACCGCCGATAGCGGTCTTCGAACCCTGCAACAACGAAAACGTAATATGACAAAACTTTCTCTACAAGGGTAAAATTGCCCCATGAAGCCCATTTATTTAACAACTTATTATAGAGACGGTATTATGCAGTTGCTTAAATCAATACGTGTGCTAGGTTTATTATACGTAGATCTGTTCTACCTATTATTTATTGTTCAGTAATCTTTTATAAATTTGTCACTTTAATAGAGCGTCCGCATACGATCGTTGCACTTAAGTACTTACGAAAGAAATCAAAAGGGATACTGAAATACATATATGTGTCTATAAGAATACAACATGGCTGCATATTCCTCGTACATAACAACTTCATCCACTGGCTATCTTTATTTTAGACGTATGTATTTTATTTCAAAAATGTTTGAAAGTAGAAAAAAATATGTGGAAAGGCATATCATTTTAAATTTATGTAATAAAGAAAAAATATTTATATAAAACCTTCATACAATCATGTGTACAATTGCGAAATTTTTCAATGATCTTATCTCAATTAACTTTTTATCTGCGGTCACCGGCCATTCATAGATTAAAGTTTGTTTACTGACTGAGGTCGATAGTTCGCGAGCTCGTGAGCGCGTGCTGTTGCAAAAGAGTCAAATCGTACAATCTATAATGTTCCAAGTTACGCAGAAACAAACATCGAGTGTAAACATACATTATCTAATATAAATCCATTACTGAGAATGAAAGGTCAATGGCACGCGTTGTTAAGAATAACTAATAAATTGATAAGACAATCAGCACAACATACGATGACTATTTACGCAGTTCTCCGATTCGATGAGATAAATATCGAAAATAAATAATTTATTGCCACTGGTACAATACTGTGTCGTATGTTACATTTCAAATGCCAGCCAACAGCATGCTACATCAGAATACTAAAGAATATGAAGGAAATGTTGTAAATATTAAAAATGGTCACATTACTGACAGAAAATTTCCAATAACTAATTAATGCGTAAACAAAAGTGGTGTTATCGGCGCGGGTTAAGTTGACGATAACATTTTTGATAAGAACAAAAAAGCGGCACGTTGCGCGGACGAACTTGCGAGAACACGCGCACGACGGGCCGCTTCATGAGAATCTCCATAACAGGATCAACTCCAATTGAACAATTTAAGCAATAAACATTTGGGGGGCGAACCTGCTCTTCCTTTTTAATGCCCCCGCGATGGTATTTCAACGAGCACTTACCGAGAAGTGAGACAAGCGCGGAAAAAATGTACGAAACCAGAAGGCATTCTACGTAGTGCAAAATATAAATTGTCAAGATGACGATGTTCATTCCGGAGATGCACACGCAGAATGTACTTACAAGTGGAGGAAGCTTCCAGCGACATCAATTTTGATGAATAAAAGTGAAGGTTTTTTTTTCTTTTTTCGATCTAAGCGCAAAGGACAGATATACGCTTTTGTAGTGTGAAGTGCGATTCAAGAATCTAAATACATATCTATCTACGATGTCAAATACGAACCCAAGTGCATTGTTAAGAATAAAGTGGGCACGTTAGATTGAGCACGAATGCATTATTGTCTGTAATGCATTAACTGGAACATCTACATGTTGCTGCTTAGCACAAGTTAGAGAGCAACAATACTGCAACAGGAATGCGGGATACTGATAGAATACAATATTTTGGGAAAAGACATTACTTGTAATTTATAGAAACTCTCGAATAAAACTGTCAATCTAATATTTGTCATGTATTCATTATAAAAATGAACGATTGATATAATGAGGAACTATTCAAGTCTGTTTATAAAGAGATGAATGTGACAACAACAGATTGTACACATAATTCTTTCGACATTGTTAAAGCCTATAACCGCTAAACTGTTTTCAGAAAGTGATTTGGTCCCTCTAGAACAGCGGTCGTCACGCTTTTCTGGCTAAGGGCTACACAGGACAATGTGGTATTTTAAAGTCTAGAACGAACAATGCACAAATTCGACACGGCTCAACTTACACTGGTACCAATAATATAGCACCATGTATATTGTGATTATTCTTCACGGCTTAAGCAATAGCTTGGGATCTAGCGCACGCAGCACGCTTCAAATTGTTCAGATCGAAAACGAAATGGACATACAGGAGAAAAAAAGAAATCGCCGTTCAATACGCAGTCCACCCTCGACACGATATATTTAGACGGTTCAAGTGAAGGCATGGCAATAAATTCATGTTTTCCGAAGTGGGGGACGAAGAGGAGATCTATATGGTTTTTAATAAGAATCCGAGACAGACGAGGCATCCCTTCGATTCATAGCCAGTTGAAACGCGCGTTCAACGAATAATCTATAAAAACAAAGAAGCGCATAAAATTGCATCCAAATGAAACAAACACACATACACACGTGTATATTCCCGGGAAACGCACGACAAAAGCCGAGTCATGAGAAACGCGGCGTTCTGCAGAAACTGTCGATTCTGACAAACGGTAAGCTGATCGATTGATTCCTTTGACGAGCGATATAATTAGCACTGAAACCTATTCACGAAACATGTACACATATTGAACGATAAACGACTTTTTTATTTTCAAGACAAATGAATTTCGTCGTACAATTTGTTTACTTCTTAATATATGGATCTTGATTTCGCAGAATCAGAATGTACGAAGCCGAAATTGGGAACTACCTTTTTTCAGACAAGTTTATGTAATCAATGATCGGCGAACGCAATCTAATATTGAAATTCTCTTAGGTGACGTAAATGACTTATCTATAAGTCGTTATCCGAATGGAAGTAAAAACGATGTATTCGAGACGGAATTCGTGACTGAAGCATCAGAGGTGGGCCACGATCCGAGACATGACAATCAAACAAATGTTACGGCTTCGGTGCGCGGGCGTGGCTTCAACGGATCCTCGTTTTACGATTTACGATCGTCCGTTACCTGTTTGGAATGCCACGTAGCGTACATACATACGGACATTCCAAACTAAAGATTTAAATTGACAATAACATTTTTGTTATAACGCATTATGTATATAAATCTCACTATTGCAATGTGTTTCGAGATCGTTCTGTGTTTCCCTACTTATCCCATAAGCGACCTGGCTTAATGATTCAACAGTAAATATGAAAATATATGCTGTTAAAAATTCTACAAAAGGAATTGATATTCATTTCCGTAGATATTGCAATGAAAATAATAAAATTGTATTCAGAGTAAACTATTATCGGTAATTCCTGGATTCCCATTCATTGGAACTTGATATTGTTACGAATGCGTCCAGTACTAATAAAAAAATTAAAGTAACTTATTGACTGCAGTTATTTTTACTGTCCATGGCTGGGCAAGGACCTTTTCCAATACCTACTGTGGAAATGGCCATGTATTATCATATTATCATGTCACTCGGGTGGTCTTTTAATTTTTTTACGTGTTACAACATCAACCAATAATATTGCAATTTCCGTACAATTTCTTAAAAATTGCAATTCGTATATTACTAATTGTAATAATGTAATGCCTTTCGGTCCTTTTAAATGTAGTAATAACTATAAAGCGTTAAAAAATAAGTGTTAACAGTTAAAAACTTTTAGACGTTTACATAACTACGAAATGAGACGGTCGCGTAATCAGAACCACAGATAAATACATAGCTTAAGACCGCTAGCACGTTTACAGAGAATAGAAGTTTGAGTCTGTCTAGAGGAATACAATGAATATTTTTAAACAGAACAGGTTGCATAGGTGTAGCAGAAAAACTGAAAGGTCAAAAAGAACGGACGCTAATTGGGTCGCGTTTTCCCGAAGAGCCTTTCGAGCGCGGGACCACTTAAGTTGCATTTATACAACGAGCATTGGTGCTTTATGAGCGGGCGTCCAGTACAAAAACGCATTTATATTTCGAGGAACCGCGTCCGCGCATCCGCCACGGGCTCACGGAGATAGCATCTAATTAAAAACCGGTCAAGTGTGAATTGTCTTCACGTGCCACGGGAGCCGCCGGCGGGCACCTGAGCGACGCTTTTACCCTTTACACTTTTTCGATAAGTATCTTTTTAATCCTGGACATCTCACAATATGTTCCAGTTTGGAGTTTAGATGATTTGTTTTACCCATGTCACTCAAATATGGAAGGAGCAAAAATTGTCCTTTACAGCAATTACAAAAACAATTGTCCGTGACGCGACATATCGAAATCGATTCATAATTTTTACAGGTACATCATCGAAGATTCGAAAGCCCCATACAGCATATTAAAACTAATATGAAATGCGCATTTCATCGAACTAAAAAAAAATTATACCATACCATATCGTCGATTCCTAATCGTATATTCGGGCGAATGTAAAAAGTAGTCTGATTTCAATTTAGTATAGTCAATTGCATCTCTGTTTCGCATCACGGGTGGTCCCGCCGCCGGGAAACGATAGGGTGGTTTTTTTACCCCACTATCAGTTCCGCCGGCACCACAGGACATTCTGTTATCGCCGGGCATTCTTCGCTCCAGTCAATCATTGAGCTTCTGTATGTTAGTCATACTTGAATGCTTTGTTGTCACTTCTATTTAAAAAATATGGGAATTTTAGGTATGAACTTTGTTACCACTAATTGGGAATTAATATAATAGTATACTTATGCCACTCGTAAATATAAATGCATACGTTTCATATAATATAATACAATGAATTTCATTAAGCAACAGAAATACAATTGTGTACACTTGGGTCAAGTTAAATATGATTAACCTTAATATTCATTATCAGTACTACCCTTGATACATACTACAAAGCACAGCTCACAGTAATCTATATTCCGTTTTGTCTTCATACTTATTATAACTTCTCGAATTTATACCTAAAGTTGTATAAATTCGAGAATATTATTAATCCACTCTAAGTAGAGTGGCTTAGTAAGTATTCAAAGCTTTAACAGTAACTACAGTTGGGTGCGCAAACGAATACATATGTATGTATGAAACAAACAAAATTTCATTAGTCCAGTCCAGACCAACATGCCGTATACAATGAGACGTCTCTGGCGTCTCCCAGTGACTCATCCTGCTCTGTAAAGGCTAGTGCACAGTAATACAGTATATTTTCTATAGAAAGGGAGCCATTTGATTTTTTGGATTAATAATTCTTTACATAATATACTAGACGCGAAAGGGTATAATTTAAGTGTATTTTTTGTGTTTTACTATTTTGCGATTACAAGCGAATCATATTAAAAGGTTAGATCATGTTTGCGAATTACAAAAAGTGCCATTTATTAAATCTACAGCTCTTAAATATAGCTAAATTTATGAAATCAATAAAAATCAGACTTCTGTCTCTACCTACTTCTAAGAAGAAATAAGGGGTGACATTATTTTATAAAACTAATATGTTTGCGATACGTGCAATCAAACCGTTATAATACTAACTAGAAATAAGAAAAAAATATCGAACGTTCTCAATTACGACCACCATTGTGAACGGAACCTTACGCGCCAAAATGTACGCGACGATCGCCATTAACGATCGCCTTGACACGACCAAGGACATTACATTGCATTACCATAGTCGGTACACGCCCTTACACGCCTCCACGCAAACAAGGCAACTTATTAGGCGACACTTATTATATTACACACTAACTATAAAACTAAGTACTAAATTAAGTTTCATTAGACTTATGCTTAGAAATATCGATCGTTACCATTAGGTAGGTTATCTTCTTCCTAATAATAACGTGAAGATTGTTAAACTCACCGTTAAATTGTTTTTGGCAAATATCAGTACGACATAATTATGTATCTTCAACATCGTCAACCCTTTTTACCGGTCCACTGTTGGACACGGGTCGTCTCTCAGAATAAGAGCATTAAGGGCGCAGTTTACCACGCTGCCCAAAAGCGGATTGGCAGACTTCACACACGTTAGGAAGACGTTTTTTGAGATCTTTAAAATGTGCAGGTTTCATCACGATGTTTCCTTCATCGCCACAGCAAGTGGTATGTAACTTTAAAATGCACTTTTTTTTTAAAGAGTTGCTAGCGAGCATACGAACCCGAGACCTTAGAATGAGAGAATTAATTTTAAACCACAAAGGTAACACTGCTCAATATACGATATATTATGTATATTAGAAGTTCCTTGCGAACAGTTAATAAAGCAATATGTGTTACAGTCCAATTACAAATACGATCAAAATGTACTATGCACTCTGTACCGCTCTATTCTATAGAGAACGTTATATATATAGAATTATATAGAGAATGTTTTATCAACATTCACTATGTCACACTCGCTGCTCGGTGTCAAAGTAGAGTCGGAGTCAAAGTAAAGAGACAAGTTGTCGTCGAATACGCGCTCCTTTCACAAATTAACGATATTTCAGCGCGCCAAAGGAACCTCCCGCTAACGATGAACATATCGTCATTTTATTTATTTATTTATTTGCTGCACTGCCTTTATATTAAATACAGAAGGAATGCTCAATGCAAAAGTCGCAATATTATATGTGTTATATGAAATAGAATCAAATAAAACATTACATTCGCCTGTATTGAAATAGTACACAGAATTGAATTCTATTGTGATATACATAAGATCAGTTCATGTTCCGACGTACGTGTATGAAGAGCAGGATAAATGCATAATAGAAAAAGCACGACAGATTTGTAAGGATGGAGATACTAGGTACTCATTGCTATCTATGTACCCTGTGAGGAACATAGCGTGATGGTACAATAAAAAAAAGCTAACGTCATTCACATGACAGATTGTCAGAAATAAACAATATAATCACTAATGTAACAATAGGTACATACATGAATCTATTTACATGTATGTACTCATTAGCAGCAGCCGAACCAGTTTCTACAATAACAATTAGACACGACTCGTTTTCGTTTGTTTCACGTAAATCAGGTCAAACTCTATGAGACGAGACATCGCAACACACTTGTTACCTATGGTCGGGTAATCAGATCTGCTGAAACTGCAAATTGCCATTCAATACTAGCAATATCTACCATAAATATACTGTTTTAGTGCTCTAATTGCATAATCTAGCCATGTGGGACAATCTATACATATGTATGTATAATAAATGTGTAACTGAGCCTCTGATTGTGCACGCTAATCTCGGAAACGGCTTATCCGATTTGAATGTACTTTCAGAATTATATTGTGATGGGCTTCACTTAACATTTAGTGTTTTTTTTTTCATTTAAATCTGTTAACAAATAAAGAAGTTATGTCAATCATCACGTAATATGTACCAAGAAAAATAGAGCTCAGATCTACATGATCAATCATCATATTAAATGGGGATCAGCTTAGTCTGGAAGCCCGTCAGTTGAACGCGATGCGGCCCGCGTCGGTTGGTGGCAGGGTACGAAGCCGCGGGCACAGCTAGTTTAACATAATATCTCGCCGGTACTATTCCCAACACGTAGGCAGAGTAGTGTAATACGTGCCATGGATTAAGGGATGAGCCTCTTAATTTTAACATAGACTGGGCATAATACCCAACACGGTGCTACTGCCTGGGAACTTCAAGTTAGAAAAACCTAATAATAAGCTCAACCCGAGATCGAACCCAGGACCACTCGCAGCACAATCGCACTCACAACGACTAGAAGAACGAGACAGAGAGAAATAGAAACGGAGAGTGGGAACCACTCGATCCGATTATCATTGTTACGTTATCAGACACTGTTACAATGGCCCTTCTCGGAAGCGGCTGGTGCTGGCGCACAATTATCGCCGCTTCCTTGAAGCGTCTCGAAGCGATCGTAATTATATATGCGTACGTACGCTCGGACGCCGCTGCACACAGAAATAGACCGAGCTATGTTTTTGCAGCGCGCCCAGCGTCTACCTTCGAGCTGTCGAACATTAAAGGTTTTCGCAGACCCAGCTATAATATGCATTATAGCTATGACATATTACTGTATATCTTGTATAGTAACGCTCGATTTACCACACATGGTGTCCTGGCTCGGGATCCAAGTCTTGTTTCAAAATCTGCTGCATTTTATAAATGACTTTTGATAAAAAAAATCTACAATGTTTTTGCATTAAAATTGTGACTTGTAAGATGCATGTAATAAATATTAGGTATATATTTCACTATATCTCGATATAGTAAGATATATTATTTAACGCGAACATCTTATAGTATAGCTTCGTCTATGCTAGTTTGTTATAATGTATAATAATATAATATACAATAGCTTATTTTGTTACAACGACACGTTCTCGCGCGGGGACATTTGCACTAAAATTGCTGTAAAAATTCTAACTCACTTCTATGTCCCTTTTGATTAATGAATACGCGTACCGGCCGTTCTGGTATATAGCTAACATATTTTAAATTAACAGCTGTCTAATCCAGCATTCCATATATTTCTTCATTAGTATTCTCTATTGATAAACGGTATAGTAAAATACTTTTATAGTATCGCTAAAAGATACGTTAAGAAACATGATTAAATTGAAAAATCTAATATTCTATATCCTCGCTGCGTGTATCGACACACAGACAGTACGTTTGGCAGACATATTTTCTATTGTTATATTACCTACACAATGTAACGAAATACATTTCTGCTAAATTATAAAATAAATAATATGAATGTTTTAGCTGCCACACAGTCCTTAACAATACAGGTGATGTATCTTCTTTACATTAACTTAATTACATGTAAGATCATTAATATCTATCAAGACAGATATGATTATGAGGAAACTCCCCTCAGCGTATGTGCGTGTGTGTACATGTGTGTGTACGTGTTACATTATGTATTTCTACCGAGAATTAATGAACTTGCGTCCGGATTTAGCTTGAGCCAAGTCGCGTATTTAAAACGTGGGAAAAACGTAAGCAGCGGCAACCGTCTTACCAGTTCTATGTATTACTTTCAGAACTTGCTCTGCGACGGGGTGCATGAGAACGTATAAAAATTTATTGAGCCTTTAATTTCAGTTTATATAAAGTCACATTAAGCAATATCCAGTTAAATGTCATTAACCGCCATATGTGTGTTTTTTTTTAATTTATTAGATTTGTTTAATGTTCAATTCTAGAAATACACATTTATTGATAAAACAATATTCAAATTCTTCTAAAAACCAAATCTTCAATGGTTACGGTAGTAAATGAACGGGAATATTTTTAATAAACACTCCAGTTAATAAGTAACTGACTTTATAGTATGCCCAAAATTATAGTTTGTATAACGGTTTTAAAACATTTAGTTTTAAATTTAATATACTATTTCGTCTCTTTTATTCGAGAAAATAATAGTATCTTGAAAAATAAATGCTACATAAGAAGACAATTTTTTACGTTAAATTAACTTTCACAGAATACTCGGCACCGATAGTCCTATTCCATATATAGCGAAACATATCTGGGTATAGCAAGACATATCTAGGTACAACAAAAAATATAGTTATACGAAACGATATTAAAATACTAGTAAAATTCTATCTCGGAAACGAAAAATTATTATGAAAAAAATATATTCATATATAATGAAATATGACGCCGACTGACTCTACCTAGTTATTAGCGTGTACTATGCGCAATCAGCCATCTTTTATCTTGCTACCTCCTTGTCGAGTTTAATCGAAGGCGTTCTGAGAAATTCGAAACTCTATTACTCACATATAAGGTAAAGAAATGACAAAATACAACGCGAATGCGTCGCGGAACTTGGGTAAGATGCATTTTTTGTATAATTTGCATACCGGATACACGTAGCTGGATTGAAATATTCTTGCGCTTATCCTCGTTAAATTGGGATGTTCCTACGCTTATCCTGGTTATGAAAATTCATTAAATAATACCGGATTCCAACCTGCTCATAAATATGTATTCTATATAACATTTATTCATAAATATCTGTAAAAAAAATCACACGGTAAAAATCTGTATCAACGTTAAGCCATTCCCTATTTATTACCCCATTCGATTATTGCCAAGATAAATAGATAAAATTATATATCGATACAATTCAATCATCGTAATCACAATTTGAACCATGTATTTGTGATAAATAATACTAATATAAGCACCATCTATAGGAAGACATTCAAAAAAATTCTTATTAAGAAGATTTGCGTGTAAATCTTGGAAAATAAGCGAGACATCATCGGGTTACTGCAGAACGAACGTAACATCCATTCACAAGCATAGATATAACCAGATATATAATGATGACGCGTCATCAAGTTGTTTCTTGCGATCATTAATATTCCACTCGCGATCATTAATGACGTCACGATTGATCGTATCGATTAGCGATTGACGAGCCCGTACACACGCGAGGTTCGCTTACGTATGTATGTATACACTGAGATTAAACCACACATTGAGTTCGTCATAGGCGGAACTATAATATACACAGCTAGACACTATTATGCCGTAACGCTATGTGCTTCTCGAGGTAGGCAGCGAGCACGGAGTGCCACATATCTCTATCCTGGCAAGACAATTATGATATTATACATGTTACAGTATATTTTCTATAGTAACGCTCAAGTGACTGCTTACCTAGCTATATATATATATATATATATATATATATATATATATGTGTGTGTGTGTGTGTGTGTGTGTGTGTGTGTGTGTGTG